>JAGKTI010011084.1:0-27128 GCA_018397915.1 Birgus latro
CCCGGGTGAGAGTGAATAGAGATTTGAGTGATGAGTTTTCAGTGAATGTTAGCAGAGGATGAGTGGCAGAGGATGTGTGGATCAAATATTTGCAGTGAGACTGATAGCAGAGAAGGCTTGTGAGAAGGACCATAAGGTGTTTATGGAATTCATGGATCTGGAAAAAGCAGAGAAGGATTGTGGAAAGTTTTGCGCATGTACGGTGTAGATGGTAAGCTGCTAGGTGCCGTCAAGAGTTTTTATGATGGTAGTGAAGCATGTGTGAATGGTTCACGATCGGTGTGGGCATGTGGCAAGGTTGTGTGATGTCCCCATGGTTGTTCAATATAGTTATGGATGGGGTGATGAGAGAAGTAAAAACACGAGTAATGGAGAGGGGGATGGTGATGGTAATGAATAGTGATGCATGGAATATATCAAATCTGTTGTATGCTGATGATGCAGTACTACTTGCAGATACCAGACAAGAACTTGGTAGACTAGTGCAGAGTTCTGCTGATGTCTGTGAGCATCGTGCCCTGAGAGTAAATGTAGAAAAGAGTAAAGTGATGGTTATTGAGAGAGAAGGTGACTCCCAATGCGATGCCACAGTGAATGGAGAGAGACTGGAATTGGTGAGAGAGTTCAAATACCTGGGTACAGTGATAGAAAAGAGAGGAAAATGTGCAAGAAGTTGAAAGTAAAGTGACACAAGGGAGAAAAGTAGCTGGTGCAATGAAGGCCTTGATAAGAAACAGAGGCTTAAGTGTTGCAGCTGCACAAGGCTTACATGAAGGAGTGTTAGTGCCAACTTTAACATATGGATGTGAGATTATGGTGTGGCATGAAAATGAAAAGTTAAGAGTAAGAGCAGTGGAGATGGGACTGCTGAGAAATGTTTGTGCAGTACAGAGGGTGGATAGGATACGAAATAATGTGATTCGTGAAAGATGTGGTGAGGAAGTCGGTGGACACCAGAATTGAAGAGAGTGTACTGCAGTGGTTTGGTCATGTGGAGAGAATGGATAACAATAGCGTGGTGAAAAAGGTATATCTGAGCGAATTTGAAGGAGGGAGGAGGTGAGGTAGGCCAAGGAGAAGGTGGAGAGATATGGTGGATGAGTGTGTGAGGAAGAGAGGTTTGGAAGTCGGTGAGGCAAGGGAACTGACAAGAGATCGAGTTGGCTGGATGACTGTTGTGAGAAGAAGTGCATGATCAGGGATTTTGGCACCCCTTTTTAACGTGGCAGCATCCAGATTGACTGTATCGGATACGGTTATGTGAAGCTACAAAACGTGGTGAATGTTTTTGGCGTATCCGATAGAGCCAGGATTCTGGGGGCTTGAATGATGAGTGAATGGAAGCGTGGCCCATTGGATTGGGCAGATTTGGGCTGTCTGGACGTTGCTACTCCTCATCCTGCCCTAAGGTGGGAAAGGAGGTCAGGATGATGATGGTGATGATGATGATGATGTTAGCATGCATCAGAGGTCAGTCTTAAACCCATTAATGTTTATTGTGATGCTTGAAGCCCTCTCATGTGACTTTAGAAATAGACTTTCAAGGGAGATGTTGTATGCAGATAGCTTGGTGCTGATTGCAGAGAATGAAGGGGAGGTAGAGGAAAGATTTAGTAAGTGGAGAGATGGTATGGGGCACAAGGGCTTGAGAGTAAATGCAGATAAAACAAAAGTGATGGTATCTAGGGCTGGTGGTTTTACTGTCAGAGAAGAGGGAGAGCAGCCATGTGTAGTTTGCCACAAGGGCATGGGAAGTAATTCTGTCATGTGCAGTATTTGTGATAAGTGGGTGCATAAGAAATGTAGTGGTATTAGAGGTAGACTGCGAGATAAATGCCAATTTTGTGTGTGTGGTGTGTTGGGGAGAGCATGTGGAGATTGTCAGGTGTGAAAGGATTGATCTTGCTAATGAGTCTTTTAAGAGTGTGGAAGAGTTTTGCTACTTGAGAGACTTATGTGCTGGAGGTGGGGCTGGAGCTAGCTCTGTGGCTAGCGTGAAGAGGGGTTTGAGGAAGTTCAAGGAGCTGTTGCCTCTCCTGACATCGAGAGGACTTTTCCTTCATGCTAAGGGATCTTTGCATGTGGCATGTGTTCGGAGTGTAATGCTGTATGGTAGGGAGACTTGAGCAGTAAAAGAAGGGGATATTCGTAGGCTTCAACGTACAGCAATGGATATGATTAGTTGGATATGCTGTATGTCCTTGAATGTGAGGCCTTGGGGGCTAGGTTTACAATTGATGAGGGTGAAGTGTTTTGGTGATGCGATGAGGAGAGGTAGATTGAGATGGTTTGGGCATGTGGAGAGGATGGGGGATGACAATTAGGAGTGGAGGGTGAGAAGTGTGAATGTTGGGGGTAGGGTTGGAAGAGGCAGACCAAAAAAGACTTAGGATGATATCATAGAGTGTGACCTCAGGGATAAGGGACTGAATTGGGAGGCTGCCAGAGATCAAGCAGCATGGAGAACCGCCATTAGGTGACCAACGCCAGTGCATTCAAACATGTTGGAACCTTTACAAACTAAAACAAATGAAAACGAAACAGTGCAGCACTTGAACTATGCTGCCTCTGTACAGCTTTACCATAGTGTACCTTCTTTCGGTGCATCGTCAGTATGGGTTCCATCAGGGACACTCCACTGGCGATCTTCTCACATACCTTTCAGACTCCTGGTCATCCTCCTTCCGGGACTTTGGTGAAAGCTTTGCCATTGCACTTGACGTCTCAAAGGCTTTCGATCGAGTCTGGCATAAATCTTTAATTTCCAGACTGCCCTCTTACGGCTTCTATCTTTCTATCTGTGCCTTCATCAATAGCTTCCTTTCTGGTCGTTCTATAGCTGCTGCTGTAGACGGCCATTGTTCTTCTCCTAGATCTGTCAACAGTGGTTTTCCTCAGGGCTCTGTCCTGTCACCAATTCTCTTCCTTTTATTCATCAATGACCTTCTAAGCTGTACATCTAACCCTATCCACTCATACGCTGATGACTCCACCCTTCACCTCTCCATTCGGTTCCTGCAATGTCCATCTCAGCAGTTACTTCAACAAACAAGGGATGAGGCTATGGCATACCTATGTCTGACTTGGCTCGTATCTCTGACTGGGGTAAAAATAATCTTGTTGTTTTTAATGCATCAAAAACTCAGTTCTTCCACCTATCAACCCAGCTAAACCTTCCACAAGAGTGCCCACAAATGTTTAATAATATGCAGCTTAATCCTGCATCATCCTTGAACATGCTTGGGGTTTCATTCACTCGACACTTATCTTGGAAAGATCATATTACATCTCTTGTAAAATCTGCTTCCAAGAGATTAGGTGTGCTAATCCGACTCCATTCCTTCTTTACCCCCACACAGTTGTTAACTTTATACACGGGTTTTATTCGCCCCTGTATGGATTACAACTCTTGTGTGGGAAGGCTCCCCACATACAGCTTTTCTCAATAGGATGCAGTCAAAGGCTTTTCGTCTCATTAACTCTCCTCCTCTTACCGACTCCCTTCAACCTCTGTCTCTTTGCCACACTGTTGCATCTTTATCTCTTTTCTGTCTCTACTTCAATGGTCACTGCTCCTCTGAACTCTCTGCTTGCATCCCTCCACATCTACGACCGTCTTGGAGAGAGTTCCAACATACTTGACCTTTTCCTAACAACTAATCCTTCTGCTTACACTGTTAATCTTTTCTCTCTGTTGGGCTCCTCTGATCATAACCTTAACCTGTCCTATCGCTCCGGTACGGCCTGTGAACCCTCCAAAGAAACACCACCTCTGGCACTTTGGAGCTGCAGATTGGGAGGCCCTCAGGCAGTACTTCTTTGATTTTCCTTGGAATGATTATTGCTTCCATGGCCAGGAGCCATCTAAGTGTGCCTTGCGCATTACGGAGGTTATTCTCTCGGGCATGGAAGCATACATTCCTTTCTCATATCCTCAGACTAATGCAAGAAAGCCTTTGTTTAATCACGCTTGTTCTAATGCTGTACGCAACAAGGAGAGGGCCTACGAAAAGGTACCGGAGCCAACCCACCCCTGAATCTCATCTTTTATATATTTCTGCCCGGAATCATGCTAAGTCTGTTCTTCGCTCTGCTAAAAATAATTTCATCTGTGCTAAATGTTCTCAACTCTCCAGCTCGAATTCTTCTCGCTCCTTCTGGCACCTTGCCAAAAACCTTTCTAACAACTTTACCTCATCATCCTTCCCTCCTCTTTTCTACTCTGATGGCTCAATAGCTATTTCTTCTGCTGATAAAGCAGATCTCCTGACTCAGACTTTCTCCTCCAATTCCACCTTAGACGATTCCGGTGCTTTTCCTCCATCACTTCCCGCCTCTGACTTCCTCTTGACTGACATTAAAATTTCTTCAGCTGATGTATTTTCTGCCATCACTGGCCTCAATACTAACAAGGCATATGGGCCTGATGGAGTCCCTCCTGTTGTCCTCAAAAACTGTGCTTCTGTGCTTACACCCTGCTCTTTCGCCTTTGTCTATCAACTTGTACCTTCCTTCTTGCTGGAAGTTTGCTCTCATTCAGCCAGTCCCAAAGAAGGGTGACCATTCCCAACCCTCTAACTATCATCGAATTGCTTTAACATCCTGTCTCAAAAGTTTTCGAGTCAGCTCTTAACAGAAAAATCTTAAAGGATCTTTCCTGTCACAACCTTCTTTCTGATCGTCAGTATAGGTTCCGTCAGGGACGCTCCACTGGCGATCTTCTCACCTACCTTTCAGACTCCTGGTCATCCTCCTTTCGGGACTTGGCGAAAGCTTTGCCATTGCACTTGACATCTCAAAGGGTTTTGATCGAATCTGGCATAAATCTTTAATTTCCAGACTGCCCTCCTACGGTTTCTATCCTTCTATCCGTGCTTTCATCTCTAGCTTCCTTTCTGGTCGTTCTATAGCCGCTGTTGTAGACGGCCATCGTTCTTCACCTAGACCTGTCAACAGTAGTGTTCCTCAGGGCTCTGTCCTATCGCCAACTCTCTTCCTTTTATTCATCAGTGACCTTCTAAGCTGTACATCTAACCCTATCCACTCATATGCTGATGATTCCACCCTTCACCTTTCCATTCGGTTTCCACAATGTCCATCTCAGCAGTTACTTAAAAAAAAAGGGATGAGGCTATGGCACACCTAATGTCTGACTTGGCTTGTATCTCTGATTGGGGTAAAAATAATCTGGTTATTTTTAATGCATCAAAAACTCAGTTCTTACACTTATCAACCCGACACAATCTTCCTCAGGATTACCCATTAATGTTTAATAATGTCCAGCTCAGTCCTTCATCATCCTTGGACATGCTTAGGGTTTCATTCTCTCGGGATTTGTCTTGAAAAGAACATATTACATCTCTTGTGAAATCTGCTTCCAAGAGGTTAGGTGTGCTAAGCCGATTCCGAACTTTCTTTACCCCTGCACTGTTGTTGACCTTGTACACGGGTTTTATTCGACTGTGTATGGAGTACAACTCTCATGTGTGGGGAGGCTCCCCACATGCAGCTCTTCTCAATAGGGTGGAGTCAAAGGCTTTTTGTCTCATTAACTCTCCTCCTCTTACTGATTCCCTTCAACCTTTGTCTCTTCGCTGCACTGTTGGATCTTTATCTCTCTTCTGTCACTACTTCAGCGGTCACTGTTCCTCTGAACTGCCTGCTTGCATCCCTCCACCTCTACGACGGGCACGTAGTACCCGTCTAGCAACAAACTCTCATCCCTTTTCTGTCCAGCTGTCTAATGCAAGAGTTAACCATTACTCCCAGTCCTTCATTTATGCAACTGGTCAACTCTGGAACTGTCTTCCTCTGTCTGTATTTCCTTCTTCCTATGATCTCCAGTCTTTCAAACGCAGTGTACCCAGGCATCTCGAAATGAACGGATCTTGAATTTGGCTCTCTATTGTATTGTTTTTGCTTTTTCTGGGAAGGAACAGTATGCAGGCCCATGGCCTTTGGTTAAAAAAAACTCTCATCCCATTTCTGTCCAGCTTTCTAATGCAAGAGTTAACCTTTACTCCCAGTCCTTCATTTATGCAACAGGTCAGCTCTGGAACTGTTTCCCTCTGTCTGTATTTCCTACTTCCTATGATCTCCAGTCTTTCAAACGCAGTGTGTCCAGGCATCTCGAAATGATCGGTTCTTGAATTTTGGCTCTCCTGTCTTGTTTTTGTTTTCTTTGAAAGAACAGTTTGTGGGCTCCTGGCCTTTGGTTCCTTCTTCCTAGCATAAAAAAAAAATAAATAAATATAAAAAAATATACTTTTGCTGTAGCACCTCTGCATAGCACATAATGACACAGAACATTTCATAGTTTTGTGGTACATTTTATTATGTCTGGCAGTCTTATTGATTTAAGTAATGTGCCCGCAGACAGGTCACTTGTCAAACAGATGCCTTTTTAGTCTAAACACCAGCATACAAACAACTAGTTTTTACACTAGCAAATACCATATACTGCCTTGCTTAACTGTGATTCCTCTGACATTATCCCTCGAATTCCAGCTTAAGCATCCGTTCAGTTTGTTTCTGTCAGTTATTAAGTTTATAAGTATGTTTAGCTGTGTAGGTAGTACTGTGCCAGGTTGCATTTGTTTACACTTCATTCATTCATTCATCATTGCCCCATGAGGAGTGTAGGAGCCCTGGGCTAGGCAAGTTTAAGATGAGAGTGACCAGCCTCCCTCATCCCGAGTGGCATTACGTGAGCAATAAATACCCTGGCCACCCCTTGGATACAAACCTTCACTGGGTCAATCCGATTGGAGCACTGTAATTACTCACTAAACCACCAGACGCCAAAATTTGGTTATATGGTTACCACCCAGCGTAGTAAAGGGTTTCCTGGTGTACAGGAAACCATTTGGCCTGTAACTCAGTGTAAAGTCACCCACAGGCAGAAGGAAGAGGAAAGAATAAAGGAAAGAAAGACGGAAGAGGGAGTGTAAAGTCACCCATAGGCAGAAGGATGAGAAAAGAATGAAGAAAAGAAAGACAGAAGAAGATGCAAGAAAAGAAGGATGGAGGAGGGGCAAGGGCATCATGCTAATTATTTATCATATTCCTGCCTTTATCCACCCCACTTAATGGAAAATAAAGTTAGGATAGNGTGTATGGAGTACAACTCTCATGTGTGGGGAGGCTCCCCACATGCAGCTCTTCTCAATAGGGTGGAGTCAAAGGCTTTTTGTCTCATTAACTCTCCTCCTCTTACTGATTCCCTTCAACCTTTGTCTCTTCGCTGCACTGTTGGATCTTTATCTCTCTTCTGTCACTACTTCAGCGGTCACTGTTCCTCTGAACTGCCTGCTTGCATCCCTCCACCTCTACGACGGGCACGTAGTACCCGTCTAGCAACAAACTCTCATCCCTTTTCTGTCCAGCTGTCTAATGCAAGAGTTAACCATTACTCCCAGTCCTTCATTTATGCAACTGGTCAACTCTGGAACTGTCTTCCTCTGTCTGTATTTCCTTCTTCCTATGATCTCCAGTCTTTCAAACGCAGTGTACCCAGGCATCTCGAAATGAACGGATCTTGAATTTGGCTCTCTATTGTATTGTTTTTGCTTTTTCTGGGAAGGAACAGTATGCAGGCCCATGGCCTTTGGTTAAAAAAAACTCTCATCCCATTTCTGTCCAGCTTTCTAATGCAAGAGTTAACCTTTACTCCTAGTCCTTCATTTATGCAACAGGTCAGCTCTGGAACTGTTTCCCTCTGTCTGTATTTCCTACTTCCTATGATCTCCAGTCTTTCAAACGCAGTGTGTCCAGGCATCTCGAAATGATCGGTTCTTGAATTTTGGCTCTCCTGTCTTGTTTTTGTTTTCTTTGAAAGAACAGTTTGTGGGCTCCTGGCCTTTGGTTCCTTCTTCCTAGCATAAAAAAAAAATAAATAAATATAAAAAAATATACTTTTGCTGTAGCACCTCTGCATAGCACATAATGACACAGAACATTTCATAGTTTTGTGGTACATTTTATTATGTCTGGCAATCTTATTGATTTAAGTAATGTGCCCGCAGACAGGTCACTTGTCAAACAGATGCCTTTTTAGTCTAAACACCAGCATACAAACAACTAGTTTTTACACTAGCAAATACCATATACTGCCTTGCTTAACTGTGATTCCTCTGACATTATCCCTCGAATTCCAGCTTAAGCATCCGTTCAGTTTGTTTCTGTCAGTTATTAAGTTTATAAGTATGTTTAGCTGTGTAGGTAGTACTGTGCCAGGTTGCATTTGTTTACACTTCATTCATTCATTCATCATTGCCCCATGAGGAGTGTAGGAGCCCTGGGCTAGGCAAGTTTAAGATGAGAGTGACCAGCCTCCCTCATCCCGAGTGGCATTACGTGAGCAATAAATACCCTGGCCACCCCTTGGATACAAACCTTCACTGGGTCAATCCGATTGGAGCACTGTAATTACTCACTAAACCACCAGACGCCAAAATTTGGTTATATGGTTACCACCCAGCGTAGTAAAGGGTTTCCTGGTGTACAGGAAACCATTTGGCCTGTAACTCAGTGTAAAGTCACCCACAGGCAGAAGGAAGAGGAAAGAATAAAGGAAAGAAAGACGGAAGAGGGAGTGTAAAGTCACCCATAGGCAGAAGGATGAGAAAAGAATGAAGAAAAGAAAGACAGAAGAAGATGCAAGAAAAGAAGGATGGAGGAGGGGCAAGGGCATCATGCTAATTATTTATCATATTCCTGCCTTTATCCACCCCACTTAATGGAAAATAAAGTTAGGATAGTTATGATGATGATCATCATCACCACCTAATCCTGTGTTGCCCCATGAGGAGCATAGGAGCCCGGGGCTAAGCAAGTTGATCCTGACATTTAAGATGAGAGTGATCAGCCTCACTTATCCCAGAGTGGCATTACGTGAGCAATAAACCCCAACCACCCATTGGATATAAACTTGCACAGGCTTAATCTGACTGGAACACCTTACTTACCCACAAAACCACCAGGTGCCATAATTTGGTTATATGGTTACCATCCAGCGTAGTAAATGGTTTCCTTGTGTACAGGAAACCATTTGGCTTGTCACTTAGCGTAAAGTCACCCGTTGACGGAAGGAAGAGATAAGAATGATGGAAAGAAGACCGAAGAGGAAGGAAGGAAGAGAGGAAAGAGCAGTCACCCGAGAGCAACACTGCATCGAATGAGTGGATGGTGAGTGCCTCCACCTACCACTCATTATTTTATGTTATTTTTATTTTATTATTATTATTATTATTATGTATCGTTCAGTTTGATGTTGAAATCTGGTAGCTTCCCAAGGAACCTCATGGCATCTACAGTAAGGGAAAGGGTACAGTACATAGGACCACAACTTACTGCTTTTCCGATTCATGTCGCAAATTAGGTGGACTCCTTCAGTATGGTGATGTATTTTTTTCATATACAGAGAGGTACATGGTAGAGGAGTGGATGTTGGAGTGGCCCTAGTGAGAGAGGGCAGTGTTTGGAAACTCCTTGTACTGTTGTTTGCGGATGATACTGTGTTAAGTGAAGACGAGGGGGATCTGCTAGGCTTGGTGGATGAGTTTGGGAGACTGTGTAAGAAACGGAATCTATAGGTGAATGTAGGGAAGAGTAAAGTTATGGCCTTCGAGTTAAGTGAAGTCAGTGAATTTACAGTGAGGTTGGATGAGGAGGAACTGGAAAATGTGAGTGCATTTAAGTACTTGGGTAATGTGATGAGTAAGGATGGAAGTTTAGAGGGTGAAGTGCTTGAAAGTGTACAACAAGGAAGAAAAGTTGCTGGTTCCTTGAAAGCAGTGATAAGAAACAGGGAAGTGAGCATGGAAGTGAAAAAACTACTACATGACAGTATTGTGATACCAACTGTAATGTATGGAAGTGAAACTTGGACCTTATTGGAGGGACAGAAGTCAAGCAGTGGAAATGAGTTATTTGAGAGGAGCATGTGGAGTCACATGGAGAGACAGACTAACAAATGAGGAAATGAAGGAGCGTTGTGGTGTGGATTTGGATGTGATAGGAAGCGTTAAGAGAAACACATTGAGGTGGTTTGGCCATGTGGAGAGGATGGAGAGTGAGAGACTGATGAGGAGAGTGTGAGTGAGGTGGAATGGGGAGGAGGGTGGGGGAGGCCAAGGATGAGATGGAGGGATGGAGTGGAGAGGTACGAGTATATGAGAGGGGGGTGTGAGCTGGGAGCAGGGCATTGAAGTGGTGGGGGACAGGATGACATGGAGGCAATTTGTTTGTGGCCACCCCTTATGGGATTAAGGCGTATGGCAGTAGATAGATAGATAGGTTTTCCTCCGCACCGACTTCACGCTAGGCAAATATTGTGTTGGAGGGAGTCTTGAAAACCCCTATTTCCTTCCACACCTCTGCCCAATGTCCACTTTTTCCCACCTTGTGGTGGAATTTTTTTTTTATACCCCTTAATTTAAACCTCTTAAAAGCATTAATATGGTTATAAAAAATACATTAGGTCAGTACAGGACTTTTTTATTTATTGTACTGTACCTTATATGAGGAGAAGAGCAGACACACATCACCAGAGATGAGGTAGAGGGGGAGAACATAAATCCATCAAAGTCTGTTTCACTAGCAGCACTCCAAACATCACTTTCTAGGTCCTCCATAGCTTCTTCAACCTGCTGTAACTGAATATCCTCCTGCTGTAGACCAGCGACAATTTCTCTGGCGAAGTAACGAGTGATTGGTGACTGTTTTCGGCGGTTTACTCGGGTGGTGTGCATATGATTGTAGACGCTGACTGAATCAACAATCTGCTTAATCACGTCGTTACCTCTTGCAAAGGAAGGGTTGCTGTCAAAAATGAACTCCTTGAGACTCAGCTTGACTCAGGATTTGACATAAAATTGCACTGCTGGGTTTACCTGGTGGTCTGGCTTCTCACTCTTCCTCTAGCTGTTCCCTCTCCTCTTCGTTCCTGTCTTGTCGCTTACCGCATTACAGCTGGCCCGGTTCATATCACTGCATTACACTAACAGTTCCTGTGTTAGAATGTTTATTTCCTTCCATTAGTGAGTGAAAGATAAAAATGGTAGATTACTAGTAGAGAAGAGAGAAAAAGTGAACAGATGAAGAGAACACTTTAATGAATTGTTGTATAGAGAATGAAAGTAATGCAGATATAAGTGGCTGGGGAATGGCTGGGAGAAGGAAGGATGTGGGAAGAGAGGAAGAAATCAGTAGGATGGAAGTGGTGGAAGCAATGAAGAAAGTTAAAATGGGGAAAGCCCCAGGAATTGATGGAGTTTGTGGTGAAATGCTGAAGTATAGGGGAGTGATAGTAATAGAATTGAGGTGGAAGGTTTGCAGATTGGCCTGGGAAGAAGGTAGAGTCCCGGAGGATTGGAAGTCAGGTATAATTATTCCTCTGTACAAAGGAAAAGGGGAAAAAGAAGTGTGTGGTAATCTTAGGGGCATTTGCCTTCTTAGTGTAATAGGAAAAATATATGGTAGGATAGTTATTGACAGAGTTAGGGAAATAACAGAGGAATTAGTGGGAGAAGAACTGGGAGGTTTGAGGAAGGAAGAGGTTGTGTAGATCAGATATTCATTCTTAGATCTTTAGTGGAAAAGTTTCTAGAGAAGGGAAAGAAGTTGTATGCAGCCTTCATGGATTTGGAGAAAGCATATGACAGGGTGGATAGACAAGGATTGTTGAAAGTATATATGGAGTAGATGGGAAGTTGTTGAAGGCCATGAAGAGTATGTATGAGGGTGCTAAGGCTGCAGTGCATGTGGATGGTGAACTAAGCAAATTTTTCCATTTGAAGGTTGGATTGAAACAAGGATGTGTCATGTCTCTGTGGTTGTTCAATCTGTATATGGATGGGGTTATAAAAGAGATACAAGGTAGGGCAGTGGATGTTGGAGTGCCCCTAGTAAGAGAGGACAGTGTTTGGAAACTACCCGTACTGTTGTTTGCAGATGATACTGTGTTGTTAAGTAAAGACGAAGGGGAGCTGCAAGGCTTGGTAGATGAAGTTGGGAATGTGTGTAAGAAACGGAATCCAAAGATGAATGTATGGAAGAGTAAAGTGATGGTCTTCGAGAGAAGTGAAGTCAGTGGATGTACAGTGAGATTTGATGAGGAAAATATGGAGAATGTAAGTTCATTTAAGTACTTGGGTAGTGTGATGAGTAAGGATGGAAGTTTAGAGGGTGAAGTGCTTGAAAGGTTGCAGCAGGGAAGAAAGGTTGCTGGTTCCTTGAAAGTAGTGATAAGAAACAGGGAAATGAGCATGGAAGTGAAAAAGCTGCTGCATGACAGTATTGTGATATCAATTCCAACATATGGAAGTGAAGCTTGGACCCTGTTGGAGGGACAGAAGTCAAGAGTGAGAGCAATGGAAATGAGTTATTTGAGAGGGGCATGTGGAGTCACAGAGAGACAGACTGACAAATAAGGAAGTGAAGGAGCGTTGTGGTGTGAACGTGGAAGTGATAGGAAGCGTTAGGAAGAACACATTAAGGTGGTTTGGCCATGTGGAGAGGATAGAGAGTGAGAGACTGAAAAGGAGAGTGTATGTGAGTGAGTGGAGGGGGGGAGAGAGAGGGGGAGACCAAGGATGAGATGGAGGGATGGAGTGGAGAGGTATATGAGAGAGGGGGGTGTGAACTGGGAGCAGGGCAGTGAAATAGCAGGGGACAGAGTGACATGGAGGTGATTTGTTTGTGGCCATCCCTTACGGGATTAAGGCGTCTGGCAATGGATAGATAGACAATCGTGCCGCATTAGAGCTACATCGTGCTACAGCAAACCACGTTAGGGAAGGAACACCTGTGGTTGTTGCCACTTCCAGAGCTGTATTCACTGTGAGGTAGATTTCTCATTGAGAAAAGGTTGTGGAAATCTTTTTCTACCTCCCCCTCAGAAAAGTTTCTTATAACCTGAGATACACAGACACAGTTATGATTACTTCCCTGTTGCAGTTCAAATTTTGATTTGCAGGAGGAACAAGAGATATGGGAAGTTACTGCCATCACCTTTTCATGTCTCTTCCTGTAGAAAGAAGTTATAGTTCTCGGTAATTTTCCTCACATAACTAAATTTTGTTTATACAAAAAAAGAACAGCAGGCATGGGAATATCCTAAACTTTCCTTGTCTGTGCTTGAAAAATAACAAGGAATTGATCTTACATTTGTTTGTACTGTATATCTTGGCCCCCCCCCTCTCTCTCTGTTTTTTTTTTTTTTCTTTACCTGAGGTGTCCCGACGACATATGGCTATGTCGCAATTTGTTATGGTGACACCTGAGACGTACCCATACATTATGCAATTGCAAGGTCAGTCATTTGCACATTTTTCAAGTTTCACAGGTTATTTTTGGTAGGCATATGTGGGAGACCTTCCTCTATCCGTTGTCAAGCAGGGATACTGCCTGGCCCTCCCTGACCCCCCTCCCCCCCACACTCGGCAATTCACCTGTTAGCAGTGACCTGGCCAGTAAAGACATTTCATGCCAATCTCTCCAATGACAGAATTCACGGTGAAAGTGATTCCTAAGGTGGAGGACAAAGAAATAAAGAAGCTAGAGGAAAAAACAAACAGAAGTGATGAGGAGGTAATGTCGTAAAGAAAGGTGCCATATGTTGATGTGTTTGGTCAGTGAACAATGCTTATATCACCTATATTGTGTGAAAACCATTATAGTCTTGTACTACCCATAAATTCGTACTAGATAAATACAGTAAGACCTCACTATAACGGACTAACTGGGGCTCAGGGCAGTCCGAAATATGCGATTTTCCGATAAAAGCAACATCCGGACTTACCCCTGCTAATCCGGACTTTTTCCGATATATCAGACATTAGTCCGGATTGCATCAGTGGTTTTCACCACCATTGCAGTATTGTACTGTGTTATACCTTCACTACATTAATCAAATGGTATAATAATACTGTACTGTGCACTGAAAAACATGTCTTTTATTTGTCTTATTGTGGTGAACATATCTGAAGTTGTCAGGCAGTCCGGACTGCTTTCTGGCTATATCGGACTTTTTCCGATATATAGGAGTTTAGTCCGGTAGCTCCTCGAGTCCAATAAAAGCAAATTCCGGTCTACTGAAGTCCGTTATATCGAGGTTTTACTGTAAATAAATACTGTACGTAATTCAAAGTGGCTTGAATTAGTTAACCCTTCCATAGTTCGTTTTCTTTGAAGCAAGGTACCCTGAGAGAGAATGAAAAGGTAAGGCTGACTCTCACCTGTAGCAACATTTATAAGCTCAGGAGGGCGACTTCTCTATGAATTTTCGATGTTTCTCACCAAAAGCGGAGGTTTGAGGGGGGGGGAATCCAAAATTGATGGGGGGGGGGGGGGGGGGGGCAGAGGTGGAAAATCGGTCGAGCCGTGACAGGCTAATGCGAGGAAGAAGGAACCAAAGGCTAGAAGCCTGCAAACAGTTCCTTCCAAGAAATAAAACAAAAACGATACAAAAGAGAGCCAAATTCAAGTTCCGTTCATTTTGAGATGCTTGGACACACTGTGTTTGAAAGACTGGAGATCATAGGAAGTAGGAAATACAGACAGAGGGAGACAGTTCCAGAGTTGACCTGTTGCATAAATGAAGTACTGGGAGTAACGGTTAACTCTTGCATTAGAGAGCTGGACAGAAAAGAGATGGGAGTTTGTTGCTAGACGGGTGCTACACACCCGTCATAGAGGTAGAGGGATATAAGCAGGCAGTTCAGAGGAGTAGTGACCATTGATGTAGCGATAGAAAAGAGATAAAGAGGTAACAGTGCAGCAAAGAGACAGAGGTTGAAGGAAGCCAGTAAGAGGAGGAAAGTTAATGAGACGAAAAGCCTTTGACTCCACCCTATTGAAAGTGCTGTATGTGGGGAGCCTCCCCACACACTCTACGCAGGGGCGAATAAAACCCATGTATAAAAACAGCAACTGTGCAGGGGTAAAGAAGGTATGAAAGGTTAAAGATGCCTTGCTTTAAATCTCCTTTTGACTTGTAGTAAAAATTGAAAGCTTGGATAGATTTTTAAAGATTTTCACTTATTTCATTTTTTGTTTGTTTCATAATACTGTAATCCTGGTTTATTTGAACATACATAAGTAGGGTTAGGATGGTGATGATGATGAACAGATATTATGTTCATATCACATGAGTTATGACACTTGTTCAGTTGGAGACAGTAATAATTCTTAGCAATAATTCTTAGCAAGTGTTGTGGGTTTGTTAAGTCAGGATTAATTTCATCAAGCTATATACAGTTACTGATGATTTTGAGAGTGGTAGTACAGTTATTTAAAGTTGTATGTAATTAATGTTTCGTACAATAAAAACAGTGAAAGGTAGGAAAAGAGGTGTTAATGGTGATGAGTGAAACTGCAAGTCTTTTGTGAGTACACTATCAGATATTTTTATCCTTTTGCAGCTTATTCCATGTAGCTCAGTAGCAGAACAAGACATTGCTGTGGCTCTACATCCTTTCCATAGCTCTTGTTAATGACTCACACCATATATCTGTATCAATATCTTGCCATAGCTCAGCATTCAAGATGGAGAGATTATAGTTTTAGACCAAGTTAGAGGAAAATTAGTATAATTGAATTCTTTTTTGGGGGATGATGAGGGATGGTACCATTAATTACAGTAAAATTAAGGAGTCTGATATTGATGAGGATGTAATATAACCAGACCACTGTTAATTGTTTGAGAAAATAAATGATATCTTGATAGTTAAATTTTTGCTTATGTATAGTTACACTGCACTGATGATGTGGCAGTAGTTTAAATAAGGTACACTTGCTTGCCAAAAACATGGTCAGTGATAACTACTTACTTTTCTTCATTTGTAAAGGTTCCAACATGCTTTCATGCTTCAGCCTTGGTCATCTAATGGCAACTGTCCACGTTGCTCGATTTCTAGCAATCCCTCTTCAGTCCCTTATCCCTGAGGTCACACTGTGACCTTGTCTCTGATCTTTTTTGGTCAGCTGAAGAGTGTTATGTCTTATAGTCACAGCTGATTGAAAACTTGTGTAGCAGTAGTTTAAACAGGTATGATTAAATGTCAACAACTTCTGGCCAGTGACACCTAAGGAATATTATCTGTTACAGTCACAGCCAGGTGAAATCTACAGCAATGGCGTAACATACTATAACACAGAGACGCAGCAGCAGCTACCCCGAAGCAATCCACCTCTGCAGAAGCGACCCAAGGCAGCCATACCAATTGTCCCACCACCTGAGAGGGAAAGGAAGAAGCAGGGTGGACAGAAGGGAGCAGAAACAGAGAGGACAGCAGAACACGAGAGGGAAGGGGAGGGTGATGGACCAGCAGAGTACGAATCAGCAGGGGACTCGGATGTGTTGGTGGAGCAGGAAAGGAGTGTGGAACCAGGCCCAGCTGTTGATTATGATAGTATTGCAGAACATGAGAGACAAGTGGAACAGGAGAAGGCACTAGAACAAGTTAGACTGGTGGAAGCAGAGCGAGCTAGGGAAGAAGAGAGGGCAGAAAAACAAGAGGCTACAGCATCCAAGGAAAATAATCAGGATAATCAGTCGAAATCTGACGCAACTTCCATGACACAGGCAGCACCCAGTGTTATACCAGATGATGTTACCCCAAAGTCTTCTGAGCCTACAGGCACAGAAAGTCCCCAGGTTCAGGTTAAAACAGTCACCCCAGTTGCAACTATTGAACCTCAGACAAGCTCTACGGAAAATGCTTCATCCGACGGCCAGAACAAAGGGAGTACAGAAAGACAGACCTCAGAACCTGCAAATCAGTCATCAGAAACTCCAGACACTGCTGTAGAGTCTTCATAATATTGTATCTCTTATAATGGTTTTTAGTAGGGTACCATAGATATTTATTGCTAATATTAACTTGTTCCAGTTGCCTAATAATTGTTCTCCTACAGAGTTTTGTATGCAACTTCCCCCTTTCCTCCCCCCCATTGGTTTCAAGTTCCCTTATTGTTGTTTGGCACTGCAAGTTATGTCCCTGTAGTTTTATCATTGTTTTACCTGGAATTCGTTGCATTTGGTGTCTGTGTAATATTAGGTAAAGAATTATATATCAGTGAACACTTGACCACACCATTTAAGCATCTTACTTTGTTCTGGTAGCTGGGTTAGTTATGCACTAAAATGTGAATTCGTGTTCTCAGTTTATCTGTGTACTGGAATTATTTCCCACTGGCATGTACAACCTATTGGATTTTTTTTTTTTTTTTTTAAATATTTTGTCACTTTCATCTGGGTTTTGTGCAGGGTCTAGAATAATCATATTCTTGCTGCTAAATAAAGGGTGACACTTGAATTTTTATAGTTTTATAAAGAGAATGTGAATCCAGTTAGTACAGAGAATGGTGAAGTGTGGACAAACAGAGAGCCAAAGTTATTGGACTGGACATTTTGGCTGTGTGGCCCACTTAGGCAGTACTGTGCATTCAGGTAGTTATAAATTAAATTAAGTTTTTAAAATGACATTAATTCCATAAGTGAAAAATATTTTGGGTATACCATACTTGATGGGCCCAGATTTAGTTCTTGGATTCAGTTCTTGGACTTTGGAAGGGATTATATTGGATACCCCCCCCCCCAAGTACTGTATTGAATGTCTTGTGATTCTAAAAGCCTGAACCCTCAGTCATAGCAGAAATTAATTACACATCGCAGACTTTAACCAGAACTTTGGGTGAACCAAATGGCAGATTTGTCCAGTCCACGACACTAGAGGATTTCTGGGATTAACAAGACTTATATACATTATACAGTGTGTATATATATATATATATATATATATATATACAGTAGGCGCGGAAAGTATTGACGTTTTTTTGCCGACATAATTCTTTTTCGCGTTAAGTGAAGTAGGGTCAATACTACCCTCCCCTGTGATGCGAAATGAGCTGACGCTTTTTCAACGGGAGCTGGCAACCCTGCTTGATAGGTTTGGCACCACAGGAGCAGGCTCAGTAATGTTTGGGCAGCCACAGGAGGAGGATTGTCTCTGTGTGTGATGCACCACGAGGGCATGTTTTGACTCAAATAACACAGTTATTTGGTTACCTACCACATTCTCATCATGCCTAAAGTAACCACAAGCAAGGACAAACGTGTGGAAGTGATTACTTTATACAAAGCTGGCCACAAACTCCCATTTATTGCAAATCAGATGGTGTTAGACTGAGGACAGTGCAGAGACTGGTGAAGCGGTTCAAGGACAGTGGGGAGGCCATTCCTCCCACTCCACTTCCCAAGCCTGGGAGACCTCGTAAGACAACCTTCAGGACCCGTCAGCTGATCTCAAGGCAAGTTAGCAAGGATCCAAGGCTAACAGCACGGGATTTAAAAGAAAAGAACCCACAGTTGCTGGCAGATGTGTCTGTCAGAAGTGTGCAGCAGCTGCTGCATGACGATCTGGGCTACAGGAGTTTTTGTGCTCGTAAAAAACTACTGCTAACTGCACTTCAGAAGAAAAAGAGAGTAAATTTTTGTAAGAAATATCTTGCCTGGAGTGAGGAGCAATGGAAAACTGTGCTTTGGAGTGATGAGTCAACATTTACTGTCACTGGTACCCCTTCATCACGAGTGTACCGCAAACCAGGCAGTGACCCCCTGGATCCTAAGTACACTTCCAAGTTTGTTAAATACCCAGCCTCACTCTTGGCTTGGGGCTGCTTTACATATTATGGTGTTGGTAGGTTGGTCATTCTCCCTGCAAATGAAAAAGTGAACCAGAACAATTATTTGGAGCTCTTATGTGATGTTTTAAGTGACTCTTTTTGATAAAACCAAGTCAAGAGTATTTATGCAAGATTCTGCCCCTGCACATGTTGCAAAGTCAGTGAAACAGTGGCTAACAGACTGTGAGGTTCCCTTTATTCGAGATTGGCCTGGAAACAGCCCAGATATCAATCCCATTGTGAATTTATGGGCGCACATGAAGTGGCAGCTGCGTAGTATGGACACATCATCTTTGCCTAAACTTGAGGCTGCAGCTATGGAGCAGTTTTAGTCCGTCTGTTCTGCAAAACTACCCCATCAGTCTCCCCAGACGCCTTAAGAAGATAATAAAGGTGAAGGGGAATGCCCGTAAATACTAAATTCAATGGTGAGTGTTAATTTATTTGTTTCTCCTTGCTAACCACAAGAATGTTTTCTTTTTTTGAGATGGCGTCAACACTTTCCGCGCCTACTGTATAGTTCTAGAGTTTATCTAGGGTGGCCACGACAAAACTGCCTGTCTCTATCACCATTCCCAGCTGCACTCCCTGAAATGCTCCCACCCATGTTTCTAATCTCATAATCTCTTGCCTCATTCACCTATCAACATAATTTTCCTAGTTTATCTTCACACATGCTCTCACATACAGTACTGTAACTAAAATGAAGAAACTAGTTCCTCTGGCTATTGAAGAGTTGAGGAAGGATGGAGCTGGAATGTATTGGTGTTGTGATGAGAAAGGGTAGATTGAGATGGTTTGGGCATGTTGAGAGGATGGAGGATGACAATTGGGTGCAGAAGGTGAGAAGCGTGAACACTGGGGGTAGGGTTGTGAGTGGAAGACCAAAAAAGACCTGGAGCGAGGTCATACACTGACCTCTGGGATGAGGGACTGGAAGAGGTGGCCAGAGATTGTGCAGCGTGAAGAGCCGCCATTAGGTGACCAAAGCCAATGCATGCAAGCATGTTGGAACCTTTATAGTAATAAACAATACAATACAATATGCCTGGCCTGTGAACTGCAATTATGTTATGTAAGTTGTAACTGAAGACTTCTAAATAGAATGACAATGATGTGAATAGACAGATCACAGATACTGAGGAATGATGGTTTAAAATCTGCAGGAAAGTTAATGTGAAATAACATTCGTGTCTGCTTCCAGACCATGTTATACATGCTTCAAGAACCTGCATTCTTGTCAGGTAGGAGCTACCTAACCTACACAGACAGATGGAAAGCCAAAGATAACCAAAACTGTTACAGACACTTTTTCAAGGATTTCACACCATCAATGAAACAAAGTACAGTATACAGTTATGCATTTATATTCATAAATGAACATCTAAAAGTAATAATATATTTTTGCATTAAAAAAAAAAAAAATTGCATGCTGTAAAGTTAGCATGACCATATACATAAACAACCTCTATGTATATGCACTCCTAGCTGTGTAATTATACAAAATACATAATATGGACACTGCTACTAGATGTTCAACTGATCAGTATAAAGTACTGTGTCATACAATATATCTTTGTCCTGTGAGTCAAATATACATGTTGCATCTTTAATTTCAGAATTATATATATATATACAGTATATTTATTGTGGTAGGTGGGGACGCCCACCATGCACTCACTCGATGTAGTGCTGCTCTCGGGTGTCTGCCCTTTCCTGTCCTCCATCCTTCTTTCCTTCAATCCTCTTCTGTCTTTCATTCCTTCATTCTTTCCTTGTCCTTCTGCCTACCAGTGACTTTACACTCCCTCTTCTGTCTTTCTTGCCTTAATTCTTTCCTCGTCCTTCTGCCTGTGGGTGATTCTACACTGAGTGATAAGTCAAATGGTTTCCTGTACACCAGGAAATCATTTACTACCCTGGGTGGTAACCATATACAGTAACCAAATTTTGGCTCCTGGTGGTTTAGTGGGTAATTATGGCGCTCCAGTCGGATTGAGCCAGTGAAGGTTTATATCCAAGGGGTGGTTGGGGTTTATTGCTCACGTAATGCCATTCAGGGATGAGTGAGGCTGGTCACTCTCATCTTAAATGTCAGGACCAATTTGCCTAGCCCTGGATTTCTACACTCCTCATGAGGCGACTTAGGATTGGATGATGGATGGATGGATATATATATACAGTAAATATATATATTTCATTCATTCATTCATCATCCAATCCCATGTCACCCCACAGAGAAGCGTACGAGCCCGGGGGTAGGCAAGTTGGTCCTGACATTTAAGATGAGAGTGACCAGCCTCACTCATCCCTGAATGGCATTACGTGAGCAATAAACCCCAACCACCCCTTGGATATAAACCTTCACTGGCTCAATCCGACTGGAGCGCCATAATTACCCACTAAACCACCAGGAGCCAAAATTTGGTTACTGTATATGGTTACCACCCAGGGTAGTAAATGATTTCCTGGTGTACAGGAAACCATTTGACTTATCACTCAGTGTAGAATCACCCACAGGCAGAAGGACGAGGAAAGAATTAAGGCAAGAAAGACAGAAGAGGGAGTGTAAAGTCACTGGTAGGCAGAAGGACAAGGAAAGAATGAAGGAATGAAAGACAGAAGAGGATTGAAGGAAAGAAGGATGGAGGACAGGAAAGGGCAGACACCCGAGAGCAGCACTACATCGAGTGAGTGCATGGTGGGCGTCCCCACCTACCACAATAAATATACTGTATATATATATATAATTCTGAAATTAAAGATGCAACATGTATATTTGACTCACAGGACAAAGATATATTGTATGACACAGTACTTTATACTGATCAGTTGAACATCTAGTAGCAGTGTCCATATTATGTATTTTGTATAATTACACAGCTAGGAGTGCATATACATAGAGGTTGTTTATGTATATGGTCATGCTAACTTTACAGCATGCAATTTTTTTTTTTTTTAATGCAAAAATATATTATTACTTTTAGATGTTCATTTATGAATATAAATGCATAACTGTATACTGTACTTTGTTTCATTGATGGTGTGAAATCCTTGAAAAAGTGTCTGTAACAGTTTTGGTTATCTTTGGCTTTCCATCTGTCTGTGTAGGTTAGGTAGCTCCTACCTGACAAGAATGCAGGTTCTTGAAGCATGTATAACATGGTCTGGAAGCAGACACGAATGTTATTTCACATTAACTTTCCTGCAGATTTTAAACCATCATTCCTCAGTATCTGTGATCTGTCTATTCACATCATTGTCATTCTATTTAGAAGTCTTCAGTTACAACTTACATAACATAATTGCAGTTCACAGGCCAGGCATATTGTATTGTATTGTTTATTACTATAAAGGTTCCAACATGCTTGCATGCATTGGCTTTGGTCACCTAATGGCGGCTCTTCACGCTGCACAATCTCTGGCCACCTCTTCCAGTCCCTCATCCCAGAGGTCAGTGTATGACCTCGCTCCAGGTCTTTTTTGGTCTTCCACTCACAACCCTACCCCCAGTGTTCACGCTTCTCACCTTCTGCACCCAATTGTCATCCTCCATCCTCTCAACATGCCCAAACCATCTCAATCTACCCTTTCTCATCACAACACCAATACATTCCAGCTCCATCCTTCCTCAACTCTTCAATAGCCAGAGGAACTAGTTTCTTCATTTTAGTTACAGTACTGTATGTGAGAGCATGTGTGAAGATAAACTAGGAAAATTATGTTGATAGGTGAATGAGGCAAGAGATTATGAGATTAGAAACATGGGTGGGAGCATTTCAGGGAGTGCAGCTGGGAATGGTGATAGAGACAGGCAGTTTTGTCGTGGCCACCCTAGATAAACTCTAGAACTATACAGTAGGCGCGGAAAGTGTTGACGCCATCTCAAAAAAAGAAAACATTCTTGTGGTTAGCAAGGAGAAACAAATAAATTAACACTCACCATTGAATTTAGTATTTACGGGCATTCCCCTTCACCTTTATTATCTTCTTAAGGCGTCTGGGGAGACTGATGGGGTAGTTTTGCAGAACAGACGGACTAAAACTGCTCCATAGCTGCAGCCTCAAGTTTAGGCAAAGATGATGTGTCCATACTACGCAGCTGCCACTTCATGTGCGCCCATAAATTCACAATGGGATTGATATCTGGGCTGTTTCCAGGCCAATCTCGAATAAAGGGAACCTCACAGTCTGTTAGCCACTGTTTCACTGACTTTGCAACATGTGCAGGGGCAGAATCTTGCATAAATACTCTTGACTTGGTTTTATCAAAAAGAGTCACTTAAAACATCACATAAGAGCTCCAAATAATTGTTCTGGTTCACTTTTTCATTTGCAGGGAGAATGACCAACCTACCAACACCATAATATGTAAAGCAGCCCCAAGCCAAGAGTGAGGCTGGGTATTTAACAAACTTGGAAGTGTACTTAGGATCCAGGGGGTCACTGCCTGGTTTGCGGTACACTCGTGATGAAGGGGTACCAGTGACAGTAAATGTTGACTCATCACTCCAAAGCACAGTTTTCCATTGCTCCTCACTCCAGGCAAGATATTTCTTACAAAAATTTACTCTCTTTTTCTTCTGAAGTGCAGTTAGCAGTAGTTTTTTACGAGCACAAAAACTCCTGTAGCCCAGATCGTCATGCAGCAGCTGCTGCACACTTCTGACAGACACATCTGCCAGCAACTGTGGGTTCTTTTCTTTTAAATCCCGTGCTGTTAGCCTTGGATCCTTGCTAACTTGCCTTGAGATCAGCTGACGGGTCCTGAAGGTTGTCTTACGAGGTCTCCCAGGCTTGGGAAGTGGAGTGGGAGGAATGGCCTCCCCACTGTCCTTGAACCGCTTCACCAGTCTCTGCACTGTCCTCAGTCTAACACCATCTGATTTGCAATAAATGGGAGTTTGTGGCCAGCTTTGTATAAAGTAATCACTTCCACACGTTTGTCCTTGCTTGTGGTTACTTTAGGCATGATGAGAATGTGGTAGGTAACCAAATAACTGTGTTATTTGAGTCAAAACATGCCCTCATGGTGCATCACACACAGAGACAATCCTCCTGTGGCTGCCCAAACATTACTGAGCCCGCTCCTGTGGTGGAAAACCTATCAAGCAGGGTTGCCAACTCCCGTTGAAAAAGCGTCAGCTCATTTCGCATCACAGGGAAGGGTAGTATTGACCCTACTTCACCTAACGCGAAGAAGAATGATGTCGGCAAAAAAAAGTCAATACTTTCCGTGCCTACTGTATGTCTGGTAACTGGTAGATGCATTTTTGTTCTGTGTCTTTCATTTAGATGCAAAAGTTGTCCCTATCAAATAAGACATTTTGGGGGAATCCCAGTATATACTACATGTACAAGATGGGAGGTTGTAGGCAGGGGGAAAGATAAACAGGAACATTCAGAGATGACTTGTTATATTTATAGAGGTATACTCGTATTTATGAAGGCCTGTAAACCAATTACAGTAACTCTTGTATCAGGGTGTTGGGAAGAAAAGGAATGAGAGTGCAAAGAAAGTTCTGAGAACAAGATGCTTATTTGCCAATTTTGAGGCTATCTGCTGGGATAAAACTACCCTAAAAATCTCAATGCGTGAGGAGAAGAGAGAAACAAGGAAGGCATTCCCCTGCTCACCAAACTCCCTGTATAATAGTTTATAGGAAAAGGATAGAAAAACACCAGGATTATTGGCAAGAAAAGACATGGGCCAAGCTTGCATATTCCACATGATAAATGCTTTTTATACTGGATGACCTACAGCATTCCAGATAACTGGGTGCCTCATGCCTGTATAAGGAGATGAATGCATATAGGAAACTTAGAAGACTAGTTTCAAATGTAATACCAAGAGTAAAGAATGATGCAACACAACTGGGAAGAGAGGAAGTCAGCTATGAAAGCTTTTGACTACGGTTTTGAAATGACGTGTGTGATGAACGCCCCCACATATGAGAACTGAGAGCTGTCCTCCACACAGGAGTTAATCTGTCTATTGCCAAACACCTTAACTCTACAAGGGGTGGCCACAGTCAGATCACCTCCATGTTGCCCTGTCCCCTGGCATTTCACTGCCCTCCCACCCAGCTCACACACCTCTTATATACCTCTCCACTCCATCTCTCCGTCTCATCCTTGGCCTCCACCTCACTCACATACACTCTCCTCGTTAGTCTTGCCGTCCATCCTCTCCACATGGCCAAACTGCCTCAGTGTACTTCTCCCAACACTTTCTGTCACATCCACATCCACACCATAATGCTCCTTCACTTTCTCATTTGTCAGTCTGTCTCTCCATGTAACTCCACATGCTCCTCTCAAATAATTCATTTCCATTGCTCTCACTCTTGACTTGTGCCCTTCCAACAAAGTCCAAGCTTCACTTCCATACGTTACAGCTGGTATCACAATTCAATACTGTACAGTACTATCATGCAGCAACTTTTTTACTTCCATGCTCACTTCACAGGAGTTAATAATGAAGTACTGTACTGTAATAATTGACTTGCATGGGGTAGAGTTAATTCTGGCTATCACTAACCCTTCAGTTGTACAGTGGACCTCATACAGACTGGTACAGTTTCCTAGCCTTGATTCTTTCCTTTTTGAATTAAAAATAAAAGGAGGGAATCATTAGAAAAGTAGGCCCAATGTTATCTTTGCGAAATGGATTACAAGAAAATCACCATGGATACTGAAAGAGGAAGGACTGAGTTCTGTCACATGAAAAGTAAGAGGGTAGTTATGTGGAAGATTATGGTGAGAATAAGAGGAACTGATTTTGTTTTGTTTTTATACGCTTGTCGGTCAAATCAAAAGCCTGGCATGCTCTACCCACTATATATGAGTGTTCTAGTGCTTGGTGTGAAAAAAACAATGCAAGAAATGTGTGAAAAACTGATGGCTGGTATCACATGCATATGCATGAGTGGACAGACATAGATGTACAGTACAAATAAATGATATGCAAAATGAACAGTGTTGATAAGAGGAAAAAACTTTGAGGATCATCAGCATTCATAGTTTTAATAGTAAAGCAGCCACTTGCAGCAACTAAAAAGATTGTAAGCTGGCAATGAAGGTACAGGTAGAAGAACAGAATGTATAGTAGGGAAGTTTGAAAATTAAAAGGAATTTGCCAGACTCTGTAGAGGCCTTGGATGTATACAGTATAGAGTATTGCAACAGCAAAAGTTTAGCTATAATTCCGAAAGGAGGATAAGTTTATGAATTTAGGCCTAGGTTAATGTGATAAAACTATGTAGTAGTCCAGCGGAAAAAGAATACAAAGTAAACAGAAAATCAGTTGTAGGAAGTCGGTGAGGTATGTTTGGAATTCAGATAAATGCCCTAAGTTATAACTGCTCTAGATCTTTATGGATACAAAGATGTAGGTTTATTCACCTGGTGGATCAATTATTTGACAGGAGAGCCAACTGTGCTGTGGTAAAAATGGAAAAAAAAAAAAAAAATTTTTTTAATTTATTTTTTTCCATCTGTCAGAAATCTGAGTAAGTCACCGGGTAATTCCATGACCTAAATGTTATCGTAACACAGCTGCATGTAGCTACTTAGTAACTTATTCAATCCCAGGTCATTCGAGCACAGTAGGCCAATTCTCTGAAATGTATTCTTCAGTATCCATCGTCTGTGTGTGTGTGTGTGCTCATTCAAATCTTATGAGGTTTAATTGCATTCCCACTTCAGCATTTCATACTAGCCTACATACAAAAGAATTATTACCTGATAGCGAGAAGTATCATCTTAAACCACCCTAGAAGTTAGGCTATTTATAACAATTATAGACATTCCTCATTTCTGGTACTGTCGCTTTTTAATGACTGTGAATTACCGTGTTGCGTTTCAGATGAATTAATACAAAGTTCACTTAAATTTACCGTAACTGTTAAGCAACTATTGTACTGGCGTCATCAACTTTTAGGATGTTCCATCATGTTCGGCCATTACTCTGCAACGGGTAAACATAGGTGTCTGTATATGAAATATCCAGCTAAAATTCGATTTTTTTTTTTTTTTTTAATGTCAAAAGTTACTAAGACAGCGCAAATTCAGTCCCGAAGCTGCACAGATGCACAAGTATGCTTTGCAGAGATAAAACCGTATGCAGTAAAAATAAATAAACAAATAAATAATAATAATTGGTAAATAGGAAATTGTTCAGTGTCTTGAATGTGCTACTCTGACCTAGACCTCGTGAACTGTCTCTGATGCCATTGAGGCCCTTACACTGCCGAAGGTAAACCGTTATAAAAACCTTGGAGCCTACACTCAGATGGTCTGAGGAAAGATTCAGGAAGTTCAGCCAAAAGCAGCCAGTGGGAATGCGTAATGACAGCAAAGGTAAGTGATCTGTCTAATGGTCTATGCTTAAACAAAAAAATGTGTGCTCCATGTAGGGAACCGTGTGAGAAAATACAAAG
>JAGKTI010011085.1:0-27126 GCA_018397915.1 Birgus latro
ATTTACTATGCTGGGTGGTAACCATATAACCAAATTATGGCGCCTGGTGGTTTAGTGGGTAATTATGGCACTCCAGTCGAATTGAGTTGGTAAAGGTTTATATCCAAGGGAGGGTTGGGGTTTATTGCTCATGTTATACCACTCAGGGATGAGTGAGGCTGGTCACTCTCATCTTAAATGTCAGGACCAACTTGCCTAACCCTAGGCTTCTGTGCTCCTCATAGGGCAACATAGAATTGGATGATGGATGGATGGATATATAGATACTGTATATACAGTATACACAGTGGGCTTGCACAGTGCGCGAGTGGATGGACGTTCCACGACCTCGCGTACTGTGAATACATAATATTATGGGAAAAAATAACATATTGGTGGGACTCCCTCAAACCTTGTTATTTTTTTAACCTTAGACACATAATAAAGGGAAAATTTTTAAGGTGTATACTACAGATACAGCTAAAGTAACAAAAATATGGGTCAGTCACCATAAAAACAGATGACAGGCCTGATGGACTGAATCCTGAAACAGAAAGAGAAGCCTGTAAATAGAAGGATATTCAGCATACGTAATGAAATGGGCCACATAATTATTTAAATGCCATTCAAACCTTTGGAATCTGGTTTCACCTTAAAAAAATTTCATTTTAGCCCCTACACCGCGGGGTTGTCGGTGGCGCGCCGGGCCATTCCTGCGGGGATATTCACGTTCCGACTGACTTTTTAAAAATATTTGCCAAAAATCAGTTATTAGTCCTAGAATATTATAATTATATATACATATGGCACATACCTTCATCTTTCTCCTGGGATGTTTTTTTAGCACTCATCGACTACCGTAGTACTTGTGGAGACTTCTGAAGTTGGGAAACTAAGTCTCCACTTTACACTTCCTGACATCCCCTAATCTGAATACCACTGCCAGATATTATCACTAGAAACACTATTCAATGATTTGCAAGTAGTTTGGAATCCATACTAAAAAAAAAAAAAAAAACACCGTGAATGCATTGTAAAATACGAGCTCGTACGAGCCGCCCACTCGCGCTAATTCGCTGCTGGTATTCTGTCATTTCTTACTCATATACATACTCACACTTTAGTATTTTTAGTACTTTATTACACTTGTATATATCTACAGTCCTTTACCGCTTCCCACTCGATGTTTAGTAGGGGTAGAGGTCACAGGGCCTTTTATTATACGCCAAAAGCGGCAGAAATGGAGGGGCGTCATTTCACCGTGAAGGACGAGAGCGAAATGGCTGTATCTCAGTAGCCAAGAGTTGAACATGTCAGCTGCTAATGTATATGCTAAGAAATAAGCCGTAGGAAATCTTGACAATACATTATAAATTAGGTAGTTCCAGGTGAATATAAATATCACTCATGCTTCTCCCTTCCTTTCTTATATACATTTATATTATGAGAGTAGCTCATACGGCATATTTCACAGGGAAAGAAAGCAGGGGAAATTAGCGAACGAGTGCAGGTTGGATGTTGCCAAGTGATAATTAGCCAATTCCAGGTGTATGGCACTATCAGTTGCCTTATTTTTTATATATATATATATGCTATTTTGTATAGGAATAGGGCATAGGGCTCATTTCAATGGATGAAAACAGCGCAAAAATCTGGGGAAGATTTACTTAGCGCAGAGCGGCTGAGCAGACGACACGAGAGGGTAATGGAGGGGATGTAGGGAGAGGAGTCTAGAATGGGGGAAAGTGGCTAAATTGTCAACAATGGATGGGAGTACTGATGACGTTAGCAGCTCTGACTATTGTTGGACATTGGCAGTGCTGATAGATGATACAAGTCACCACCTGAAAGCCCGGGGGAATTAAAAATAACACAGAGTCACTCAGGTGACGCCCCACGGGATGATCCATTGCACCTGATTGTCATGAAAGTGGTCTTCAAGTATTGCAAGTAATGGCTTATTATCTCCACAACTGTGCCATCCTATGTGGACGTGAGATGTGGAAATTCAAAATAAGGTTTAATTGGGGACAGTTATTAACAGGAAGTCAGTAAGTCCCAGTTATAAATTTCCTCTCTATTGCATTACTGGAGCCATGAGACTGCATATAACACAAGTGTTGAGAGATGTTGACCAATCTTTATACAAGTTGAAGGTTAAAAGAGGGGAAAGGATTCAGTTCATTGACCCACCTGTTTTAGTTACACTTTACAGTGGGCTATTAATTCATGGGTAAGTGATTTCTTTTGTAACTCCAGACCTGAAATATTGATTATGGTCACTTTTGTCATAATATGAGGATTTTACTTTAGTTCAGTATGTGTCATATCAAGAGATAATGATAGTTTGTATATGGTATTCTGTAACCGTGTTCAGATTATGGAAATAATGTGCATTGGTGTGTGTTAAACCATACAGTTTAGGGGATAATTTATCGGTTTTATACTGGCCTGTGCCAGATTATTTTATTTGCCGGTAGGAACCTCTTACAGTTTTAGGATTAACAAGCAACTCCAATGAGATCAGAGAAAAATCAGCATTCATTGAGGTCTGACAACCCGTAATGAAAATGTCAGTGTTAACAGCCCATAATGAAAATGTCAGTATTAGTAATGGTGTGTTGTCCTTGGTGCAGGTGAACCAAGCCCTAAGAAAGTAGCAAAAACTCCAGCCAGACGTAACCCTCGTGGCACAGGGGCCAGTAGAACCCCAGGGAAGGGCAGAGGTAAAGCTGCTGCAACACCTACCTCGGCAAGAAGCAAAAGTAAGTAACAGGATTGAACCAGTGCACTTTATGCTCAAAATTTCCTCATATTATGGTTTCTGTTATATGAACCTCTAAAAGACTACTTTACCCAAGTTACATTTCAGGTTTCTAAATTTATTTGAAATTCATGTTCCTAAATCACATTTACTTATACTGTATGTAATTAATATTTGCATTTATAGCGTATCTTCCTTTTTTAAATGCTCTTGGAATTCGTATTCAGCCTTTACAGGTCTGCTAACACACTTGATACATATTTGTTTAATTTCAGACATTCTGATTTTACGTGCATTTTGGGGTGGGGGTTAAGTGATTGATTAGGTGAAAGCCTCACTTTATTAGAATGCATGATAGTCTCAGATAGCATGCAGCAGAGTTGTGAAGTTTTTCTTTTACATAGTTGTTGTGAGTACTGTTTTGTGATATCAGGATGAACTAGGTCTGTTAACCCTGTAGATCAAATTCAGATTTTCAAAACTTTAATTGTATTTATGTGGTAGACATGCAGCATTGTGAAGATAGTCATCTCTTTCATTTCTTTGTTTATTACAGTAGTCTCAGTACTCTGCAGGAATATATTGAAAATGTATTACCCAGTCCAGTGTGCTTATTTCCTTCAGTACAGAAACACATATAAAAATGAGTATGTAGTGAGGGGATATAAATATGATAGACGTCAGTGAATAGAATTACCAGATTATCAAATGTTACCAGTTTGATAACAGAGCCTTAGTTGGGTATTGCCAAAGGGAATTCTATCTGTTAGGTGAATGTTGCATTTTTTCACTATCTTTTTACTTGAACTTATCCATAGTAAATCCTCATTATGAATGATGATAACATCCAAAACAACACAACTTTTTTGCATGGAATTGTAGCTGTATATTGGTGGACATTGGCAAATTGGCTTTATGTGTAGCAATGGAAATTTAATACTTAGTTTTACTGTAAATTGTTGAGACTTTAATAGTGAAAATAATTAAATAAATAGATAAATGTACATAGTGTAATGACTTTATGTAGTGACTTTACTACATTTTGTAGTATGTGGAATAAAAGTCTAATCATCCATGTGGAACAGTACATCATCATCATTCAGACCTCCTTTTGCACCTTTGGGCTGGGTTAGGAGTAGCAGTGTCCAGACAACCCAAGTTTGCCCTGTCCAATGGGTCATGCATCCGTTCACTCATCATTCAAGCCCATGGAATCATGGCTGTATCTTATATGCCGAAAACCTTCACCACATTCTGTAGCTTCACGTAAACATATCCGATAGAGTCAATCCAGACGCTGTCATGTTAAAAGGGGTGCCAAATCCCTGATCATGGACTTCTTCTCACAACATTCATCTACCCACTGCAGTCTCTTGTCAGTCTCCGAGCCTCACTGACTTCCATACTTCTCTTCCTTACACACACATCCACCATATCCCTTCACCCTCCACGGCCTACCTTGCCTCCTCCCTCCTTCAGATTCGCTCAGATTTACTTTTTTCACCGCTCAGTTGTGTCATTCTCTCAACATGACTGTACCACATCAGTACACTCTCTTCGGTTCTGGTTTCCACCGACTTCCTCATTCCGCATCTTTCACGAATCACATTATTTTGTATCCTATCCACTCTCCGTACTCCATGTACATTCCTCAGCTGTCCCATCTCCACTGCTTTCACTCTTGACTTTTCATTTTCATGCCACACCATAGTCTTGCATCCATATGTTAAATTTGGCACCAACATTTCTTCATGTAAGCCTTGTGCAGCTTTAACACTCAAGCCTTTGTTTCTTATCTAGGCCTTCATAGCACCAGCTACTTACCTTTCTTGTGTCACTCTACTTTCCACTTCTTTTTGCACATTTTCCTCTCTTTTTTTTTCTATCACTGTGCCCAGGTATTTGAACTCTCACCAATTCCAGTCTCTCTCCATTCACTGTAACATCACACTGGGAGTCACTTTCTCTCTTAGTAACCATCATTTTACTCTTTTCTACATTTACACTCAAGGGATGATGCTCACAGACATCAGCAAAACTCTGGACTAGTCTACCAAGTTGTTTATTTGTAAGTAATGCTGCATCATCAGCATACAACAACTATGAGATATTCCATCTGTCACCATTCATTACCAATGCCATCCATCTCTCCAATACTCGTGTTTCTACTTCTCTCATCACCCCATCCATATATATAGTGAACAACCATGGGGACATCACACAACTTTGTCACACGCCCACACTGATCGTGAACCATTCACTTAGATGCCCATTTACCCTTACACATGCCCCAGTACCATCATAAAAACTTTTAATGGCACCTAGCAGCTTACCATCTACACCGTACATGTGCATAATCTCTGTCTACTTTGTCGTATGGTTTTTCCAGATCCATGAATGCCATAAACACCTTATTCCTTCTCACAAGCCTTCTCCACTATCTATCTCACAGCAAATATTTGGTCCACACATCCTCTGCAACTCCTAAAGGCACCCTGTTCATCACTCACAAGGACATCTGATATCTCTCTTACTTTTTCTGTAATAATTCTTCCAAATACCTTCCCTGCCACTCAGTAAACTTATTCCACAATAAGTCTTTTTCTCACTTCGCTCAGTTTTATTTTTGTACAGGGGTGCAGTCACAGCCTTTTTCCTCTCTGTTGGCACAGTTTCGCTCCCATGCCTTCTTATATATCTCCAACAAGCATTTCATTCCACTCTTTATACTGCACTTCATCATCTCTGCATACACCTCATCAGCCTCATCTGCTTTCACGTTCTCTTCACAGCGTTCTTCACCTGTGCAAGTGTCACATTCCATCTCTGCACACCCCCAAAACCAATCATGTTTACAGTGGCTGTGCTTTCTCTCTTCCCATTCATCAGGCTTTCAGAATATTCTTTCCAGAACAGTGCATTTGGTGTGTAAATCACAGGAATTCTATACCTCTCTAGTATAATGAGGTCTTTTACATTTTAGTCTTGCTGCTTTCAGATGATTGTTCATTGAATATAGGGGAAACATCATGTATTGACAGATTTAATAATGTTTTCTAAATGGTTTTGAACCCCTTCACATTAAAGGATTTCACATAAGCTAAGTAAAATCATATGAAATTAGCAAGAATGATCTGGGGGGGGAATAAAAAAGTCATCATGCCAAAATGTTAAATACCTTTTAACATCTTGTACTATTTTGTAGTGTTTTTTAATATCCTGCACAGGATATTAAATTGTATGGTGCACATATCTTACCTCAAAAGGAGCATAAGATCCAGATACAAGTGTAAGTTTGTTTTATATGATGATTTACTGGGACAGATAATTATGGTGGATGAGGCATGGTGATAATCAGATTTGTACAGTATGTGAAAGAGATGGGTAGAGTGAGTGTGTGGGACAGAGTGGACCTGAGGCAGATGTTGTACTGGATACTTTGCTGTAGATTGTATTTTAAGCATATGTAACTTGGTAAATATTCTCTGTTTAACTGAGGCATTGGCTTTAGTGGATAATACTGATGAGCCTGTATTCATTGTGGAAGTTGAGTGATGATTTAGTTTGCTGATAGAGTTATTCTGATGAGAAATTATTCTGTGATTTAATTTGTTAATTTTCATCCATCCATCCATCATCCAATCCTATGTTGCCCCATGAGGAGCGCAGGAGCCCAGGGCTAGGCAAGTTGGTCCTGATATTTGAGAGTGACCAGCCTCACTCATCCCTGAGTGGTATTACATAGTGATAAACTTTTGGAGTGCCTTAATTACCCACTAAAACACCAGGTGCCATGATTTGGTTATATGGTTACCACCCAGCATAGTAAATGGTTTTCTGGTGTACAGGAAACCATTTAGCTTGTCACTTGATGTAGAGTCACCCATAGGCAGAAGGAAGAGGAAAAAATGAAGGAAAGATTGACAGAAGAGAGAGTGTGAAGTCACCTGCAGGCAAAAGGAAGAGGAAAGAATAAAGGAAAGAAAGACAAAAGAGGAAGGAAGAGAAGAAAGGGCAGACACCCAAAGCAGCACTACGTCGAGTGAGTGGATGGTGAGTGCTTTCATTGGGAGTAACATTTTACATATCTTTGGCAATTAATTGCAGAGGATTGGTATGTTATATTTTTTAAAGCAAAATTTACTTGATGCTCAAGCATCCTAAATATTATTGATAACCTTTCATGAAGTTATTTGCTATAACTTGCATGTAGCACCCTTTGAAATGTATTTAACCTTGTGAGGTTCCTTTTTGTCTGGTGGCATAACTCCCTTCACGGAAAAGTTTGCTTTTAGGCCGTCTTAAGGAATTAAGGATTTATAGCTAGTGCTCTTAGTCAGTCTCATTCTCCATTCTTTCCACATTACCAAATCACCAGAGACACTTAATGCTAACACTTATCAGCCCATTCACATCAATACCACAACACTCCTTACAACTTTCTCACATATCTTTCTGTCTGTCTCTCCCTGCAACTCCACATGCTCATGCCAGATGACTCTATCTATCTATTGCCAGACACCTCAATCCCGCACGGGGTGGCCACAAACAAATCGCCTCCATGTCACTCTGTCCCCTGCCATTTCACTACCACGCTCCCAACTCACACCCCCCTCTCTCATATACCTCTCCACTCCATCCCTCCATCTCATCCTCGGCCTCCCCCTCCCTCTCGCCCCCTCTACCTCACTCATATACACTCTCCTCGTCAGTCTTTCACTCTCCATCCTCTCCACATGCCCAAACCACCTTAACGTGTTTCTCCTAACGCTTCCCAACACGTCCTCAACCACACCACAACGCTCCTTCACTTCCTCATTTGTTAGTCTGTCCATGTGACTCCACATGCTCCTCTCAAATAACTCATTTCCACTGCTCCCACTCTTGACTTCTGTCCTTCCAACAGGGTCCAAGCTTCACTTCCATATGTTAGAGTTGGTATCACAATACTGTCATATAACAACTTTTTCACTTCCATGCTCACCTCCCTGTTTCTTATCACTGCTTTCAATGAACCAGCAACCTTCCTTCCCTGCTGCACCCTTTCGAGCACTTCACCCTCCAGACTTCCATCCTTGCTCATCACACTGCCCAAGTACTTAAACTCACTCACATTTTCAATATCCTTCCCATCCAATCTCACTGTACATTCACTGGCTTCACTTCTCTTGAAGACCATCACTTTACTCTTCCCTACATTCACCTTTAGATTCCATTTCTTACACACTCTCCCAAACTCATCTACCAAGCCTTGCAGCTCCCCTTCGTCTTTGCTCAACAACACAGTATCATCTGCAAACAACAGTACAGGGACTTTCCAAACACTGCCTTCTTTCACTAGGGCTGCTCCAACATCCACTGCCTGATCTTGTATCTCTTTTATAACCCCATTCATGTACAGATTGAACAACCATGGAGACATGACACATCCTTGTTTCAATCCAACCTTCAAATGGAAAGATTCACTCAGTTTGCCATCCAGATGCACTGCAGCCTTAGCACCCTCATACATACTCTTCACTGCCTTCAACAACTTCCCATCCACTCCATATATTCTTAATACCTTCCACAAACCTTGTCTATCCACCCTGTCATATCTTTCTCCAGATCCATAATGGCTGCATACACCTTCTTGCCCTTCTCTAGAAACTTTTCCACTAAGGCTCTAAGAATGAATATCTGGTCTACACAACCTCTTCCCTTCCTAAAACCTCCTTGTTCTTCTCCAGATAATTCCTCTGTAATTTCCCTAACTCTGTCAATAAGTATCCTACCATATACTTTTCCTATTACACTGGCCCCTATGATTACCACACACTGCTTTTTCCACTTTTCCTTTGTACAGAGGAATAATTATACCTGACTTTTAATCCTCCGGGACTGTACCCTCATCCCAAGCCAATCTGCACACCTTCCACATCCATTTATTACTATCTCTCCTCCATGCTTCAGCATTTCACCACACACTCCATCAATTCCTGGGGCTTACCCCATTTTAACTTTCTTCATTGCTTCCACCACTTCCATCCTGGTGATTTCTTCCTCTCTTCTCACAACCCTCCTTCTCCCTGCCATTCCCCAGCCACTTATACTTGCATTACTTTCATTATCTATGTTCAACAGTTCATTAAAGTGTTCTCTCCATCTGTGTACTTTTTCTCCCTTCTCCACCAGTAATTTACCATTTTTATCTTTCACACCCCCACTGACTTCGTTGGCACCCTGTCTAGCTCTCTTTACCTCCTTCCAGAACATTTTCTTACATTCCCTCCACTTTGCACTGAAATTCCTTCCAAATTCCTCATCCACTCTCTTCTTACTCTCTCTTACTAATCTTTTCACCTCTCTCCTCCTCACTACATACAACTCTCTCGTCCGTCTCTGAGCTTCTTCGATGCCCCTGTTCCTCATCCATTCATTATATGCTTTCTTCTTTTGTGCCACAGCCTCTCTCACCTCTTCAGTCCACCATGCTGTTCCCTGAGCCCCCTTTCGTCTTTGCTTCACCCCACACACCACCTCACATGCTGCACATATTTCTTCTGTGAATACCTTGCACACACTTCCATGTCCCCGATCTGCTCCAATCTATATTTACCCAATCGCTCCTCCACTTCCCTTTTATATTCAGCCTTTATTCCATCCTCTTGTAGCTTTTCTACCCTCCTTGTAACAAATACTTCCTCCTGTCCTTCCCTTCTTGTCTTCCTCCATCTTGTTTGGATTCTGATTCTGGCCACCACCAAGTGGTGGTCAGAAACTCCACTCCCCCAACCTCTATACACCCTTGCATCCATTACACATCATCTCATCCTTTCATCCACACACTCATAGTCAATCATTGCCTTCCGTTCATTAATTCCACCGTCCTCTCTTCTCACCGCTCGTCAATCATTCCCTTCCATTCATTCATTCCACCGTCCTCTCTTCTCATCGCTCGCCATGTATACCTATGGATCATTTTGTGCCTGAAGAGGGTATTAGCTACCACCAACCCCCTCCCAGCACAAATGTCCACTACAGCACTGATATTCTCATCCATCTCTGCAGGCACACCCCACTCACCAACCACTCCATCTACCTTCTCATTCCCTACTTTTCCATTCATATCTCCAATCAGAAACACTCATTCCTTTCAAACTTTTCCAAGCAGGCTTCCACATTTGTCCAGAACTTTTCTCTCACTCTACTTACATGATCATGCGTTGGTGCATACACTCACACAATTGCCCACATTTGTAGTCCAACTTTCACTTCTTACCCACACAATCCTTGACCCAACTGATCCATACTCTTATATTCTCCTTCCACCTGTTGCTCACAGCAATACACACTCCCTCTTTTGCCCTCTCATTCTCACCCACTCCCGCTCATATACCCCATCCATACTCTCATTCTCTTATACTCTCACCTCGCCATTTAGTTTCAGTTATTCCACATATATCCACTTTTGCACTCTCAAGCACCTGTACAATCTCTCTCTCTTTCACCTCATCATTCATACCCCTAACATTCCACGTTGCAATCTTTACCACGTCCTTTGTCCGGTCCTTTTTTGTCAACTTTTGGTCAGTCCTGGTCCGAGGCTCATATCCACTAACATCACCCTTTGACTTGCGTCATTCCAACAGATTCTAAACTTCATTTCTGTACATTAATTTGGGATCATAATATTACTGTGCAGTGACAAATTTACTTCCATGCTTGCTTCTATATTCCTTATCATTGCCCTTGGTGCACCTGCATTGTTCCAGTCCTGACCTACCATTTCTTACACTTCATCACAGTGTATGTGCACATAATTTTCATTTATTGTTGTAGGGTTAAAAAAAAAAATCATACCAAAGCGGTTTTATAAAGAACGAATCATTATTACCGTAAATGAAATGAATATTTGGACTTATTTCATTTTTGCAGTTCATCAAAGCAATCTGACCACTTCAGTACAATTTATGTGCCAGCAGGGAATCTGGCATTGCCCATGTTTAAAAAGATAATAAAATAAAAAATGAACATGCATTCTAGCACTGTCTGTAACCTTTTGGGGGGGCACCTCTCCCAGTGGGAGATGGCCCCTAGGGTCCCATTAATCCCATTGTACCTATGTTCCCCCACTGCACAGATGGGGGACGTGGAGGGTGTGTGCAAGGTATTCACAGAAGAAATCTGTGCAGCATGTGAGGTGGTGTGTGGGGTGAAGAGAAGACGAAAGGGGGTTCAGGGAACAGCATGGTGGACTGAAGAGGTGAGAGAGGCTGTGGCACAAAAGAAGAAAGCATATAATGAGTGGATGAGGAACAGGGGTGACGAAGAAGCTGAGAGACGGACGAGTTATATGTAGTGAGGAGGAGAGAGGTGAAAAGATTAGTAAGAGAGAGTAAGAAGACATTGGATGAGGAGTTTGGAAGGAATTTGAGTGCAAAGTGGAGGGAATGTAAGAAAATGTTCTGGAAGGAGGTAAAGAGAGCTAGACAGGGTGCCAACGAAGTCAGTGGGGGTGTGAAAGATAAAAATGGTAAATTACTAGTGGAGAAGGGAGACAAAGTAAACAGATGGAGAGAACACTTTAATGAACTGTTGAACATAGAGAATGAAAGTAATGCAAGTATAAGTGGCTGGGGAATGGCAGGGAGATGGAGGGTTGTGAGAAGAGAGGAAGAAATCACCAGGATGGAAGTGGTGGAAGCAATGAAGAAAGTTAAAATGGGGAAAGCCCCAGGAATTAATGGAGTGTGTGGTGAAATGCTGAAGCATGGAGGAGAGATAGTAATAGAATGGATGTGGAAGGTGTGCAGATGGCTTGGGAGGAGGGTAGAGTCCCGGAGGATTGGAAGTCAGGTATAATTATTCCTCTGTACAAAGGAAAAGGGGAAAAAGCAGTGTGTGGTAATCATAGGGGCATTTGCCTTCTCAGTGTAATAGGAAAAATATATGGTAGGATACTTATTGACAGAGTTAGGGAAATTTCTGAGGAATTAGTTGGAGAAGAACAAGGAGGTTTTAGGAACGGAAGAGGTTGTGTAGACCAGATATTCATTCTTAGATCCTTAGTGGAAAAGTTTCTAGAGAAGGGCAAGAAGTTGTATGCAGCCTTCATGGATCTGGAGAAAGCATATGACAGGGTGGATAGACAAGGTTTGTGGAAGGTATTAAGAATATATGGAGTGGATGGGAAGTTGTTGAAGGCAGTGAAGAGTATGTATGAGGGTGCTAAGGCTGCAGTGCGTGTGGATGGCAAACTGAGTGAATCTTTCCATTTGAAGGTTAGATTGAAACAAGGATGTGTCATGTCTCCATGGTTGTTCAATCTGTATATGGATGGGGTTATAAAAGAGATACAAGGTCGGGCAGTGGATACTGGAGCAGCCCTAGTGAGAGAGGGCAGTGTTTGGAAACTCCCTGTACTGTTGTTTGCAGATGATACTGTGTTGTTGAGTGGAGACGAAGGGGAGCTGCAAGGCTTGGTAGATGAGTTTGGGAGAGTGTGTAAGAAACGGAATCTAAAGGTGAATGTGGGGAAGGGTAAAGTGATGGTCTTCGAGAGAAGTGAAGCCAGTGAGTGTATAGTGAGATTGGATGGGAAGGATATGGAGAATGTGAGTGAATTTAAGTACTTGGGCAGTGTGATGAGTAAGGATGGTAGTCTGGAGGGTGAAGTGCTCGAAAGGGTACAGCAGGGAAGGAAGGTTGCTAGTTCGTTGAAAGCAGTGATAAGAAACAGGGAGGTGAGCATGGAAGTGAAAAAGTTGTTACATGACAGTATTGTGATACCAACTCTGACATATGGAAGTGAAGCTTGGACCCTGTTGGAAGGACAGAAGTCAAGAGTGAGAGCAGTGGAAATGAGTTATTTGAGAGGAGCATGTGGAGTCATATGGAGAGACAGACTAACAAATGAGGAAGTGAAGGAGCGTTGTGGTGTGGTTGAGGACGTGATGGGAAGTGTTAGGAGAAACACGTTAAGGTGGTTTGGGCATGTGGAGAGGATGGAGAGTGAAAGATTGACGAGGAGAGTGTATGTGAGTGAGGTGGAGGGGGCGAGAGGGAGGGGGAGGCCGAGGATGAGATGGAGGGATGGAGTGGAGAGGTATATGAGAGAGGGGTGTGTGAGTTGGGAGCGTGGTAGTGAAATGGCAGGGGACAGAGTGACATGGAGGCGATTTGTTTGTGGCCACCCCGTTCGGGATTGAGGCGTCTGGCAATAGATAGATAGATAGACCTATGTTCCACCTTGGGCCTATTTCCCCAGGGGTGTGTTCGATCTCTTCACCCCATGGACCTATTTTCTCCATTCCGCCAGCCCACCTACCTACTGTATTTGAGAGCTGGGCACTGCAAATAGAAATTCACTTCCTCAACGCAAATCCGCTAACTCAAAAAATTACATTCCACAACCGCGAATCTGCAACCTTTTTTAAATTTGCAGTTCTGCAAATGCAAACCATTTGTATCCTTTTCGGCACCACAGCATCACTTTCACTTTTTTCTGGTTGCCATTAGAGGATATTTTAAAGTTTAAGATGATATTTTTTGTAATCAAGGGGTAAAAAATCATCTGTAGTAACTCATCCACTACAATTATATATTTGTTTATTCTGACTGACAGGAGGTGACTTTATGAAGTTTGGATATTGTCTTTAGTACTGAATGGGATATATAAAATGATATTTAGGTCTGCCCTTTTCTTTCTTCCATGCTTCCTCATCTGTCTTTTTTTCCTTCATTCTTTTCTCTTTCTTCTTCCTACAGGTGCCTTTACACTCCCTCCTTTGTCTTTCTTTCCTTCATTCTTCCTTCTGCCTGTGGGTGACTTCACTGAGTGACAAGCCAAATGGTTTCCTGTACACTAGGAAACCATTTACTACACTAGGTGGTAACCATATAACCAGATTATGGCACCTGGTGGTTTAGTGGGTAATAAAAGGTGCTCCAATCAGATTGAGCCTGTGTACGTTTATATCCAAGGGGTGGTTGGGGTTTGTTGCTCACGTACTGCCACTCGGGGATGATTGAGGCTGGTCACTCTCATCTTAAATATCAGGACCAACTTGCCTAGCCCCGGGTTCCTACGCTCCTTTATGGGGTGACATGGGATTAGATGGTGAATGAATGGATATAGTAAAACTAAAATATATACAGTCATCCCCCAAATTAGCGATGGCTACGTTCCAAATCCTCTTGCTAATTCTAGAAATTAGTTAATTCTTGATGCCTTCCTGAATATGATGTTTACTGGTGACTGCATAGCCTATGAGTCACTGATGCTGTGATGCATTACCCATAAAATAAACATTTCTTGTTAAATCTGTTTCCCTGTTGTTTTTAGTTGTTCAGCTGTGTCAACTCTTGTCTGATTCACCAGCATAATGGCAGAAGGGACTGTCCCAAATCATCATCATCATTGTTTTTCGTCCTTCTGTTCCCATATTCAAACTGGGGTTGGACGTGCGATGGCTTTTCTGCACTTCTTTCTATCCTGGATTAAATCTTCTCCAATACCCAGTCTTTCCATATCTTGCATTACACCACTTTTCCAGGTCTTCTTTGGTCTTCCTGGTGGTCGACGTCCCACCACTTCCAGTTTCTCTGCTATTCTTACACAGCTTCCTTCCTCACTCCTCCTCACGTGACCAAACCATCTAAGCCGCTTTAGCCTCAAGCTGATATCGAGATCCTTCACCCCCCATCTTCTGGCTACCTCCTCATTCAGAACTCTGTCCTCCCATCTTACTCCCGCCATGTATCTTAACATTCTACGATCAGTACTCCTCAGAACATTCATCAGTCTATCTGTCGAAGCCTATGTTTCAGCACCACATATCAATACTGGTCTAATGCAGGCCTCATATATTTTACTTCAGTATCTCAGTGGTATGTGTTTGTTGACCAGTAGGCTAGCTATTTCCTTTCACTTTAACCATGCTGCCGCCACTCTCGTTCTGACTGATCTCTCCACCCCTGCTCACAGTCCAATATATATCCTAGATAGCAGAGCTGCTGCACTTCCTGTAGTGTGCCCTCATTCACCTCTAGCGCATCCTCTGCTTCATCTCCTTCCGCCTCTCTTCTTATGCAGGCTGGGCAACGGAAATTTTGCTTTTCTCTCAAATTCTGCAGACCTGAACACCTTCTATGGCACCACTTATTATACTCTGTGCACAACACTGAGTTCACTCCTACTCCTCTGCCACAGCATCCACATGGCCATTTTGCTGATTGAATTCTTTCTACTGGTTTCTTGCCTGTCACCATTACCTTTGTCTTATCCATATTTATTTTCATTCCCCTCTTCTCCATTCCATTTTTCCATCTGTTAAGCATTTCCACCACTTCTTCTTTAGTCTCTGCTGTTAGCACTAGGTCATCAGCATACAGCAGTTCCCATGGGCCTTCCCCCCTACATTCCCGTGTTGCCTCCTCCATTACTATGTTAAAGCAATGGACTGAGTGCTGACCCTTGATGCTGTAGTGGTTATAGATCTGATGTGGTGGTGTATGTATTTAACTAAACCTAACCTACCCTAGTTTAACTGTACCTAACAATTCCAAACCTGACCTAACCTACAGTTGGTAAGTTGGGAAACGAAAGTTACCTTTGAGTACATAGAGTAAGTTCCTTCCATTGCGCCGGAACAAACAGTCATAGGCCCTCAATGACTGTGGGTTCAGAAATTTTCGTCCACCTCTGGCCAGCCCTGGAACGATATTTTTAGAGTTCTAAACCAGTTTATTTTTTGTATAGATGTGAAGAGAATCATCTGGCATACCTAGCAGTGTCCCCCCCCCCCCCATCATGTGTTTTGCTATGCTTCGTGGAAGAATTCATAAGAGTACGGTGCATGTGCCATATGGGTGAAAACATCTGAGACCTGACTGCTTGTGATGGTAGAGTAGGGTCTAGTAAACATACCAGTGACCTTCATTCACTTCTCATAATTGTTCACAGTTTTTTATAGCTCGCGCCAACTCGATGCCACTGACACTGGTACTAAAAAGGGTTGTTCAGTGCCGGGAATTATGAAGGAACTAATGGACTACATTATTGTTTGCATCAGTCCTTTCTCTTTCACATATACACACAAAAATGAACAAAAGAATGAGTGCTAAATGTACATATAACTTTCAGCAGAAAGACCTTACCAATTCAATACATATTCCTCCAGTTTATTTTCTTTATTATTCTGATGGAGGGGAGGGGGGGGACTCACTAAGTAGTGAACTCATTAACATGAATTCGGCAGTTATGGGGTTCTGTAATATTTTAAATATCATATTAGTATGTTAGACTACTACAAAACAAGGGTAAATCATTCACTATTGTAGATAAATGAATTAAATTATTACACTTCACAGCTCACACTTGATGAGTTGACACACCAGTCCACCTCTGTTCCTCGGCTCTAACCTCCTCAGTCCTCATTCCTGTTACAGTCAGACTCATCCAAAAACTGAGGTAACTCCATCTTGAGCAGGTCCATGTTGCCCTTCATAAAAGCAAACCGGTCAAAGTTCTCAGAAGTGAGGCGGGTTTGCGGTCAGGTTTGTGTTTGCTAAAGTACAGTAATCTTTCTACTCTCCAGATGACCAATATCCGGTTACCTCACTATCTGGGCATCGTAAACTGATGTTCGAAACCAAAAAATTGCAACCCCTCCCCCCCACACACACACACACCACCACCTCCACCACCACCACCACCAAAAAAAAAAATAAAAAATAAAAAATAAATCTTTTTTGACGCGTCAGTTTGAATTTCCCCCACGCGCTGACCAGCTGTGTTATTGCACCACCTGCCTGCTCTTTCTCAACCCCACTTCCCTCCCAGTCGCCGGACCGTGTACACGCTCTCTTGCCATGGCCGCTCATGTGCTTGCTTTTGTGGTGATTCCCTACCTCCTTCAGGGCTTGCTGCTCCTCTGCATCCTCTTCATCGTGTGTGTGATGATGGCCCTGCTGCCTGTGAAGAGGAAGAGAGTGGTGTTGACTCTAGAGAAGAAACGGGAGATATTGGAGAAGGTGGATGTGGGATGGCCGACCTCACACATCCTATGTGAATTCAACCTCCCTTGCTCTACTTTGTTTGATATCAAGAGGTCCCGAGACAAACTGCACCAGTACACGGCTGACTTCGCTTCGAAAACCAGACGGAACGTGGAGAGAAAGGTGATGTTTACTCCCAAGTATGCAGAAATCAACCGTTCCACGCTCATCTTGTATCGACAGCAACGTGCTGCTGGTGTGTTGGTACGTGATATGGAGCTGAAAGTTGCTGCCGAGAAGTTCGCAAGGCTTTGCGACACCCCAGACTTCAAGGCATCTGAAGGTTGGCTCTTCGCGTTCAAGTTACGGCACAGACATACCAACCGTAAGGCCCACGGCGAAGCTCTGGACACCAACGAGGAGGGAATAGAAGAGTTTTGGCAGAAGATGAAGGGCTTGATCGATAGGGAGGGCCTCACTCTCGGTCTAGTCTACATTTCTGATGAAACTGGCCCATTCTGTCGCTCAGTGCCCACGAACACTCTCGCTGAGGAGATGGAGAAGCATATGCCTGGCCGCAAGCTCTCCAAGCAACGGGTGTCTGCTTTGTGCTGCGCCAATGCTAACGGCGTTCAGTGCCTCAAGCCCATTATTGTTGGCTGTTCAAAGCAGCCTCGGTGCCTTCCTGGGTTAGTGGATGTCCTTCCTGTCGTGTGGTATTATTCTGTGAAGGCTTGGTTCACAACCAAGATCTTCAGAGATTGGTTTCACCAACACTTTGTCAAGGAGGTCATTCATTATCAGACGGAGACACTGAAAATCCCACGTGACCAGGTAAAGGCCCTCCTGATTCTGGACAATGCACCCGCACATCCGTCCGACAAGGAGTTGGTGGCTGAAAATGGCTGTATTAGGTGCTTGTTTTTGCCACCTACTTCGACTGCTTTCATCCAACCGATGGACCATGGAGTGATTGTGGCAACGAAGAGGCTGTACCGATGGAGGTTTTTGGATGAGGTGATGGTTGTCTTCGAGGACGAGAACGAGCACAGGGAAGGACGAGACACGCGAGGCCAGCGGACTGTGGAAAACCTTCGCCGCTACAACATCAAGTCTGCCATCTGCAACTGGGCCAGTGCATGGAAGGAAGTCTCCGTCAAGGTTCTAGAAAGTGGTTGGTCTCGTCTGCTTCATGGAAATGACGTGGTGCACGACTTTCTTGGTTTCGAGGTGGATGACTTCCATGCAAGGCTTCGTGCGGGTGGAGACGATGTGGATGTGGACGAAGTGCGTGAATGGTTGGATGACGACGAGGGCAATCCTGGGTATCAGATCATTTCTGATATCGAGATCGTATCATCTGTTGCCGATCCTAGTACCCAGCAAGAAGATTCCGACGTGGACAGCGACGATGATGCGGAATCCTCTCAGCACATCACTACTTCAGCCATCCCCAAGCTGAGCGCACTCCGGGAACATATGGAGTTTGTCCTGGACTACCTAGAACACCCAGACTGCGACAGGGAGATGGGGCCCTTGGGACTTGTGGAGGAAATGCGAGTTTTCAGGCAGCGCATCATTAATCGTCAGAATCGTCGTTGCTTGTGTCAATCAACCATTGACAATTTCTTCAGGCCCGTCACCCCCACCGTGCTCAGCCCTCGCTCCACACCAATGCCTCACCAGGCCTTCAAGCTCCGAGCCACAGCCCAGCGCATCGGCCATGGCGGAGTCACCACTGGATGTGAGTTTGTGGCTCTCCTCAGAGTCCTCTGCAGTGGGTAGGCCATCACTGTGTCCCTCCGATGAGCCCCTAGGCTGCCTCCAGCAGCTCCTCTCAGACTCTAACAGTGATTAAGCTCCTAGGACTTGGCACTAAACCACACAGGAATTTACAGTTACAGTGGTGAACAGTACATTGCAGTGAATGAAAACATTAAGAAAAGTGCTGCTGAAAAGTGCAGTGCAAGTGCCAAGGATTTAGTGAATTGCATCAGTGAATTCCTGCAGGTGCCTCAGGTGCACCTTCATACTGTCAGTCTGGGAGGATGGAGCGGGTTATACCTCAGGACGGCCACAGCCTTCCTGTAAGTACCCTAACTTCATCAAAAATCCTTGTTTTGTTCTATTTCATTAATTTCATGCATAGACTGTGTGAAAGGTGATTTCCATAATGATTTTCATGTCTGACTTTTTTTCAGCATGCTGTAAAGTGGTAAAAAATTCCCATAAATCTAAATCATAATATCCTGTTATCAATTTATTTTTTCATGCATTGTGATCTATCTATCTATTGCCAGACACCATAATCCTGTAAGGGGTGGCCATTTGACTTTGAGTTTTTTTATTTTTTTATTGTGATCAATAGTATTTAAGTGCACAAGCTGTCATGTCTAACCTTTTTTCAGCATGCTGTAAAGTGGTAAAAAATTCCCATAAATCTAAATCATAATTTCTTGTTAACAATTTATTTTATCATGCATTGTGATCAATAGTATTTAAGTGCACAAGCTGTGAAAAAGGTGATTTTCAGTGATTTCCATATCCGACACTTACTTTCAGCATGTTGTAGAATGTTGAACACCTTTGCCATACCTAACTCTTAATCATCATTTTTCTGGTAACAGTTTATTTATTTGATGCTTTGTATCCCATATTTTAGTGCATAAGATGTGAGAAATGGTGATTTTTTTAGTGATTGCCATGTCCAATACTTACACTAAGCTGCCAAGTGGTGAACACCTATGCCTTACTCACCTCAAAATCACAGTTTATTGGTTATAATTCAATGAATTCATGCTTTGTGTTCATTGTTTTAGTTCGTAAGATGTTAAAAAGGGTAATTTTCATAGTGATTGCCATGTCCGATACTTACACTAAGCTGCCAAGTGGTGAACACCTATGCCTTACCTGAAAATCATCATTTTTCTGGTAATAGTTTATTTATTTGATGCTTTGTATCCCATATTTTAGTGCATAAGATGTGAGAAAGGGTGATTTTCATAGTGATTGCCATGTCCGATACTTACACTATGCTGCCAAGTGGTGAACATTTATGCCTTACTCACCTCAAAATCATCATTTTTTGGTTAAAATTCAATGAATTCATGCTTTGTGTTCATTATTTTAGTGCTTAAGATGTGAGAAAGGGTGATTTTCATAGTGAATGCCATATCCGAAACTTACTTACACTATGCTGCCAAGTGGTGAACACCTCTGCCTTACTCACCTCAAAATCATCATTTATTGGTTAAAATACAATTAACCCCTCCGTGGCCACCGGTGTCAAATGAGGCCTGGCCGATCAATTGCCGGTGGCGTTGTTTGAGCGCGGCCTATAAAAAATGGTGAAAATTTTTGGGAAGTGATTGAACGTTCTGAATGTCTTCAGACTGACCTACACTACACTCCCATACACCCCATCAAGCAGTTCAGAGCCCGCTGCTGTGATGAGTGGATTTTCGATTTTTTCACTCCCAGCCATGCCTAAACAAGCACAACTACACCCATTATCTCGACCCTGGCAGAAAATATCATCTTTGCCCTGTTTTGCAAAACACACATAACCACCTGTTTATGATTATGAACTAATACAGGCACAAACAAAAAAGACATGATAAGTGAAAAATACATTTTTGTCTTGGTAATATCACCTATTTGCTCAGGTTTGTTGTAATGGTTTGGATCATTCGATGCAGTGCTGCTTGTAGAAAACTGTGAAAACTTTCAGGAAGTGAACGAACACCTGGGACATGAGACTGACCTTCAGTTCACCCCCAAATGTATACTCTCTCAGACTCTCAGTTCACCACCTGCTGCCGTGAGGTGTGGGTGTATGATTTTTTCGCTCATGGCCATGCCTAAAAACACATTGTTACACCCATTATCTCGACCCAGACAGAAAATATAATTTTTTTCCTCCCTTGCAAAACACACACAACTGCCCAGTTAGCAACATATATTGCTAGTGTAACAAGGTAAAATGATAGAGAATGGTGAACGAGTTATCGAGGAAAAAATACGTTTTCCCTCGCCTGGAAACGTATTTATTTCTGCTTTATCTCTGTATTCGTAATAATTAGACTTATTCGTTGTTTTGAAACTGCATTACAATTATAGTTTTAGCCATGCACGTATTGTTAATTTTATCTGACCCTTCATTTTCATCTCCCGTGGGAGAGCCTAGCCTCGAAGGCCATGCAGTTTTCTCATTTAGGACTGAAAATTCAACCCTCTCACTTCTTTTTCCAAGCATGGGCACAACAGTAACATAAAAAATAACTCGAAACTACCTTAAACATATTTTATATAAAAAAGATGAATAATCTCCCCCCCCAAGCCATTCCTAACATATTATGTACTGAAATCATTCGATACCATCATATCTCATATATCCGCATCATTTCAGCATCATTTGCATTGTTTTTTATTTGGGGGGGGAGGGAAGCAACACCTGCGAAGTTGCACCGAGGCATGCATGTATCTGCGGCGGATATCGGTTGCCGATAGTTCTGCAACTTTTGCGCTCCATTGCAAGCCACAGAATGGGTGTAGGAAGCTGGGATTTGCACTGTTAGGTGCGTCTGAACTTTCTCTTCAATATGGCAAGAAGAAAAAAAATCAATTTTTGAAACTTCAAAAAATGGCCCCCACGTCGACCTGGAGTGCACAAAAAATTCCACCGCATCGGCCGTGGAGGGGTTAATTCATGCTTTGTGTCCATTATTTATGTGAAAGGGGACTCAAATAAGTGCTATGCATGTCCGGTAGGGAAGTAGGTAGGTGGTTTTCTGATTTAGGTTAGGTTAGGGTCATGAATGACCGGTGTGGGAGCTTCAGGGCCAGTATCCGGACAAGACCACTTTCCGGATATGCCTTTGGCTCTATTACGTCGGGTAGTGGGAAGATTACTGTACTTCCACAAATGCAAAACTGCAAGTTTGCCTAAAATTTGTCGCAAATGTAAAGCTGCAGATGATATCACACTTCCATATTTACAGTTTGTGGGAGTGATGGTGGAAGTTCCCAGCTCTGCTGTGTTCCACGTGTAGTTATTTTTCCCACTACCCAGCCACTCATGCTGCTCGCCACACACCCCCACTCACCCACCCATAAATAATAGTCCCTCCCTCTTTACGGGGTCCACTCTTGCTGGGTGCGGTTATTTGCAGGGAGCAGATGATCATCCTTCAAAAACATTTAAGCTGTGCTGAAAAGTACCAGTGGGGTTCCACATGGTGTATTGTTCCCACGTTTTCTTACTTGGCCTGCCCTCCAGCTCTCCTTGTTCAGCTTGGGTCACTCCAGTGTTGCCAGCTTGGCGGAAAACTCACAAAATCTAACTACAGTAAAACCTCGATATAACGGACTTCAGTAGACCGGAATTCGCTTTTATCAGACTTGAGGAGCTACCGGACTAAACTCCTATATATCAGAAAAAGTCCGATATAGCCAGAAAGCAGTCCGGACTGCCTGACAGCTTCAGCTATGTTCACCACAATAAGACAAGTAAAAGACATGTTTTTCAGTGCACAGTACAGTATTATTATACCATTTGATTAATGTAGTGAAGGTATAACACAGTACAATACTGCAATGGTGGTGAAAACTACCGATGCAATCCGGACTAATGTCTGATATATCGGAAAAAGTCCGGATTATCAGGGGTAAGTCCGGATGTCGCTTTTATCGGAAAATCGCATATTTCAGACTGGCCTGAGCCCCAATTAGTCCGTCATAGTGTCATAGTGAGGTCTTACTGTATATATATATTTATATATACTGTATATGTATGTATGTATATATAAAATCCTAAATCCGTCCTGTGATTTGCTGAAGAATTCATAAAATGACATTTCATGTGCCATTAGCATGTAAACATGGGCAAAAACATTTCAGGTGAAGCAACCACCAGACTGCTTAGTATGGTAGAGTAGGGTCGTGTTAACGTACCAGTGACCTTCGTTCCCATTCCATAATTGTTCGCAGTTTTCTATAGCTCGTGCAAAGTTGATGTCACTGACACCGGCATAGTAAAGCTTTATTCAGTTCTGGCAGCTGTTAGGGGTTAATGGAGTACATTATTGTTTGTATCAATTCTCTTTCTCTTACATATACACAAGAAACAACAAAAGAATGAGCAGTAAATGTATGCTTAACTTTAAGCAGCAGGAAGACCTTACCAATTCAGTTCATATTCCTCCAGTTTGTTATCTGTATTTTTCTGTTTTCAGGGTCATAAATTACCTTTTCTTGATGAAAGATTTCTCCTTGTTATTATCATCACATTCCCAAAGCTGTACCTATGATTGTTTGTTTCCGGCGCAGTGAAAGGAACTTACTCAACGTAAGCCAAATAGAAGCCCATGGAATAAAAGGACATATGCAGACATGGTTACAAGACTGGCTTTCAGACCGAAAACAGCGAGTTGTGATAAATGGAAAGGAATCCAAATGGTGTAATGTGATTTGAGGCGTTCACCAGGGTTCAGTACTTGGACTGATACTTTTTATCTACATAAATAACATAAATGAGGCTCTGAATTGTAAAATACTGTAAAACACCATAACTTCGGACATTTTTTATATGTTTTAATGAGTAACTCTGTGTAAAATGGTGCAATTTTATCCCTGTTGGTGTCATGTGGTAGCCAGTGATAGTACCTACTGAATCCATATACAGTAATAAAAAATATTGGCCACGCTAAATTCCGTTTTTTTTTTTTCCCCATTTTCAAGTGTCCGAAGTTAGGAACAAATTTCCTAACTTCAGACAGCTTTTCCAAACTTTGGACATCAAGGTGTTTGCCCTTCAAACATGAGAATGATTAATAGCACCTGTCTCTGGACATACTGGCCAAACTTTGGACACTTAGAAGTTTTTAAAAAGTGTCAAAAAAAAAAAAGGGTACTCGTGGCCTAAGTTATAGATATATTAAGAGAAACATCCAAAAATATCTTCTTTTTTGAGCTCATAATTTGAGATCACATTAAGATGCATCATATCACATTGTAGTGAGGTATTCTGGCCACAAATATAGCTAAGAACTCTTCAGAAACTTTTTCAGACAAAAAAATTATATAAAAATTCATTGCATATATTCCAAACTGTAAGGGGAACTGATCTCTTTTTCCTAAACAAAACTTCACTTAATTATCAAGTAGCTACGTCACTGACTCAACAAATGCATACTCGGATAACATAATCTAATGTTAAACACTTCAGACAAGTTCTAATGACACCCACACACCCACAAACATGCACACAAATCAACAGACACACACACACACAGGCACATGTTATGAAGACCTGTATAAATTACTGTAACAAAATAAATACTATCATTTTTTCCTTCAAAATAAAACTCCAGACAGTCATCTCTACCCAGACTATTGGGGATAAAGTTGTTCCCTCAAATTGGGTAGTTGTGAGGGTTCCCCTTGATAGGAAAGGCAGATACAGGCATTATATTGCTACCGTTGTTCGGGTAAAACCAGAAATACATGTCAGGTTTCTCAAACATGTTCAGGGTACACCTCATACATTTGTATACCCAATGGTTGATGACAACAGTGACAGACAAAGAGGACATAGTGAAGGTGTTACCAGAACCAACACTTGATTGCAAGAAAAGGATGATTTTTGATGTAGATGTGAACCTTTAGCCTAAGTAATGATAATAAGTAATCCCTCTACTATCCGGACACCTCACTATTCGGACATCGTGGGCTGATGGCCAAAACCCCCTAACTGGGGGGGGAATCTGACCGCGTCAGTTTGAAACTCCCGCCAGCACCGACTAGCTCCCTTCCCGCTCAGTCTCCCTCCTACTAGTTCTGTCTCTGACCGTGTCAGTTTGAAACTCCCGCCAGCGCCAACTAGCTCCCTTCCCACTCAGTCTGCCTCCTACTAGTTCTGTCTCAACTCCCGTGAACAGTGGATGGCTGTCCGCTCGTTTGTGGTATTTTCGTTCTTGTTTAAATAATCAAAAGTCACAGTGCTAAGGATTAAGTGTAGTTAAACACTGGATTACTGGACATGCTTCAAGAGCAATTATGACCACTGTAAAAACCTTAGAGATGAGGGTGAACAACAATCATGAACTGTAAGTAAACATTGTCAACTGCTAAATATTTTCCATAATCACTTCTAAATCCTCATTCTCTGGTTACATTTTATTTACTTCATGCTTTGTGTCCCATATTTGAGTGCACAGGCTGCGAAAGAGGTGGTTTTCTCAGTGATTACCATGTCTCTTACATACGTTCACTATCTAGTCAACTGGTGAACATTTTTGCCCCACACACCTCTAAATCATAATTTTTCTGGTTACATTTTATTTACTTCATGCTTTGTGTCCCATATTTGAGTGCATAGGCTGTGAAAAGATGATTTTCTCAGTAATAATCATGTCTGCCTTACTCACCTCAAAATCATAATTTTTGGGTTAAAATTCAATTAATTCATGCTTTGTGCCAATTATTTATGTGAATGGGGTCTTAATTAAGTGCTATGCATGTCCAGGAGGGAGGTACGTAGGTGGTTTTCTGATTTAGGTTAGGTTAGGGTCAAGAATGACCGGTGCTGTTGGTGAACAGTGAACACCTTTGCCATACCTAACTCTTTTTCTGGTAGCAGTTTATTTATTTGATGCTTTGTATCCCATATTTTAGTACATAAGATATGAGAAATGATGATTTTCATAGTGATTGCCACGTCCGATACTTATTTACACTAAGCTGCCAACTCATGAACATCTATGACTTACTTACCTCAAAATCATCATTTTTGGGTTAAAATTAAATGAATTCATGCTTTGTGTCCATTATTTAATGCATATGGTGTGAGAAAGGGTGATTTCCATGTCTGATACTTACTTACACTTGCTGGCAAGTTGTGAGCACCTTTGCCTTACTCACCTCTAAATCATCATTTTTTGATTAAAATTCAGTTAATTCATGCTTTGTGTGCATTATTTATGTGAAAGGGGACTTAAATAAGTGCTATGCATGTCCGGTAGGGAGGTAGGTAGGTGGTTTTCTGATGAAGGTTAGGTTAGGTTAGGGTCATGAATGACCAGTGCTGGAGCTTCAGGGCCAATATCCGGACAAGACCAATATCCGGACATGACCAAATCCGGACATGCCTTTGGCTCTATTATGTCGGATAATGGAGGGTTACTGTATTTGATATAAATCTGTAAGAAGATAGTCAGTACTACCAGTACCAAAGTTATTACCAGTATGGTGCCTTAACCCTTAATCCGCAGGGTTGTCGGAGGCGCGCCGTGCCCATCCCACGGGGCAAATCCGCGCTCTGACTGACTTTTTAAAATATTTGCCAACAATCAGTTATTAGGCCTAGAATATTATAATTACATATGCAGATGGCACATACCTTCAGCTTTCTCCTGGGATGTTTTTTTAGCACTCACTGACTACTGTAGGACTTGTGGAGACTTCTGAATTTGGGTAACTAAGTCTCCACTTTACACTTCCCGACATCCCGTAATATGAATACCACTGCCAGATATTAACACTTGAAACACTATTCAATTATTTCCAAGTAGTTTGGAATCCATACAAAAAAAAAAAAAAAGTGAAAGCAATGTAAAATATGAGCGCATACGAGCCTCCCACTCGCGCTAATTCGCCACTGGTATTCTGTCATTTCTTACTCATATACACACTCACATATTATTCTAGTACTTATACTCATATATATCTGCAGTCCTTTACCGCTTCCCACACAATGTTTAGTGGGGGTAGAGGTCACAGGGGCTTTTATAATAGGCGCAAAAGCGGCAGAAATGGAGGGGCGCGACTGCGATGTGCCTCCACCTTGAAGGACGGCAGTGAACTGAGATGTATGTATCTCGGTAGCCAAGAGTTGAAAATGTCAGCTGCTAATGTATATGCTAAGAAATAAGTCGTAGGAGATCTAGACAATACATAACAAATTAGGTAGTTCCAGGTAAATATAAATATCACTCGGGCTTCTCCCTTCCTTTCTTATATACATTTATATTACGAGAGTAGCTCATAAAGCATATTTTACGGGATAAAAAAGCAGGGGAAATTAGTGAATGAGTGCAGGTTGGATGTTGCCAAGTGATAATTAGCCAATTCCAGGTGTATGGCACTATCAATTACCTTATTTTTTATATATATATATATATTATTTTGTATAAGAATAGGGCATAGGACTCATTTCAATGGATGAAGATTTACTTAGCGCCGAGCGGCTGAGCAGACGACACAAGAGGGTAATGGAGGGGATGTAGGGAGGGGAGTCTAGAATGGGGGAAAATGGCTATATTGTCAACAGTGGATGGGAGTATTGATACATTAGCAGCTCTGACTATTGTTGGACATTGGCAGTGCTGATATATGATACAAGTCAC
>JAGKTI010011086.1:0-27125 GCA_018397915.1 Birgus latro
ACGAATGCAACGAGTATTCGGCCACATTATATGATATTGTGAAGTATTTTAGGCTGGTAACTTCTTCCCTTTCAGAAAATCGCGCCAGTAAACCTTCTTATTACAAATACCTATCTTGCAAATGTAAAATGCTAGAATCTGTACGCTGAGAACAAGCATCTTCATTAGTCCATTCTTGAATCCTGTGACATGTGATGGTGAAGACCCGCCCAGTGTCAATACAGAGGTTGTAATGCCACCTCACGTGCGGAAAGATACGTGCAGCCCAGAAGAGATTGGCCGGCTGAAGTATGTTGATTTCGTGGAAGAACGTATTATCAAAAATGAAGTCAGTATCTGGGCCAGAATAAAGAAGATTCAACTGAAGATGTGGAGGAGTGCAAGGAAAGCGGTGAAGCACAAGCTGGCTGACCAGGTAGTGGAACTGAAGGATGACAGGTCACTGTTTTCTCACATGTTGATTGTTGCCCGATCACTGTCAGAGATCAACCTGAAAGAAGCCATTGGCCTGTATGAGTTAACTGCCCAACCACATGCCCTCTTCACTGTGACTGGTGATTGTCTCATGCACAGACAAGAGCAAGCTCAAGACCATACTCGAGGAGTTGCCCAACCAGAAGAGGGTTGGTGATGACTATGGTGAAGTTAGACAGCAACCACAGAATCCTGTAACTGATGGTTGTTCCCTGCCAGCCAAGAAGGTAACTGTCATAGATGGAGTGGCTGTAGTACAGGGAATGGGAGAGCCACCATGGACCAAGACAAGTGGACAGACCATTTTACAACCATACTGGACCGCAAGACCAAGGAGCACAATGAGATCGATGTAGTGTTTGACCATTATAATCTCCCCTCTGCACTGAAGGAAGCCGCACGGGAGAGGTGCCAGGGAGGAAAGCTGCCAACTACTTACCATGTGGAAGACAGCACACCGGAAGGGAAGGTGTCAGCTAAACAGTTTTTATCAAGTACCAGCACCAACGATGAGTTCGCTGTCTGCCTCGCCAAGAAAGCTCTCCAACACATTCAGGGAAAATCCAAAATTTTCATTGTCACTTCAGAGCAGAATGTCCACTCAGACTGCATGGATGTAGGATATCTCCACAGCTCACAAGAAGAGGCTGACACGCGGATAATCCTGCACAGCCTGGATGCTGTTCGAAGAGGGGCAACACAGCGCTGCACTGCGTCCCCTGACACTGTTTTTGTTCTTGCAGTTCGACGGTACCATCAGCTATGCAAGGACACCTGCTTCATCACTGGTGCGGGAACGAGACATGAATGATCTCACTGGCACCATCGTACATGCACTTGGATGGCTGCAGACTTGCCTGGGTTCCATGCCTTCCCTGGAGCTGACCAGACAGGCCGCTTTGCAGGCAAGGGAAAGCAGACCTGTTGGCAGGCACTAAACAGGTGTCACGTGGAGGTAGTATCTGCATTGGCTGCTCTGGGAACTACAGAAAAGCTGAGTCCTGACACAGGAAAAGGCACTGAAGCCTTTGTTTGCCAACTGTACGAGCCTGGTACCACTCTGGTAGATGTTAATGATCTCAGGTGGAGGTTATTCACCAAGAAACAACTGGAAGCCAGAATCTGCCACCAACACGAGGAGCCTCACATGAAGCCTTGGCTCGTGCACATATCCAGGCTATGATATGGGATCATCACATACCTAACCCACAGTTACCACCACCAACGGAGTATGGATGGGAGGCAGAGGACGGTCAACTGGTACCAGTTACAACACGGGATTCCCCAGCCCCTGCCACCATTACGCGTCTAGTCAAATGCGGTTGCAGGAAGACCAATTGCACTTACACTGTTCTTGCAGGTCTCAGAATCTCAACTGCTCCTGTGCCTGTGTGGAGCAGATGAAGAGGTGTGTGGAAATGTTAGCCAGGGGCGTCTGGTGGGGATCGATGATGATGAAGATGATGGAGATTCTTACACTTGAATATGGTTACTGAAACTCTCTTTCGCAGAAGATCTATCTATCTATCTATTGCCAGACGCCTCAATCCCGAACGGGGTGGCCACAAACAAATCGCCTCCATGTCACTCTGTCCCCTGCCATTTCACTACCACGCTCCCAACTCACACCCCCCTCTCTCATATACAGTACCTCTCCACTCCATCCCTCCATCTCATCCTCGGCCTTGCCCTCCCTCTCGCCCCCTCCACCTCACTCACATACACTCTCCTCGTCAATCTTTCACTCTCCATCCTCTCCACATGCCCAAACCACCTTAACGTGTTTCTCCTAACGCTTCCCATCACGTCCTCAACCACACCACAACGCTCCTTCACTTCGCAGAAGATGCTGGGACTATTTCGGTGCCATCAACCTCTAGTTTCATTAGTGATTCCTTTTCTGTGTGTTGTTATTTGGTCGTCATTTTATCACACTGATTATTTTGGTAGGTCTGAATACATGATAGTAGGGCTACTGGGCCTGTTAACACAGCAATGTAAAACTGCAAGTTTCAAGGCCAGAAATAAAATGTTATTTTTTTCAGCAAAATCAAAGCTGTTTTGTTCCATTTTTAACAGTTTTTCAAAAGTAATCATACAAAAAATGTTGAAAAATATCTGTAAAATATTAATAAACATAATCACACATGTAAAGAGGTGCGATGGCACAAAATGCCAACTTTGAGAAAGAGGTATGAGAGTCTAATAAGAAAAAATGGAGACATCACTCTTAAAGGTCCATCACCCCAGAAGACAGTCCAACCACTCTCCTAAAATTAACATTTCAAAACTATGGAAATACATTGGCCCGCACACTACTGAGCCGGCGAGCGGTTTTGTGTGTGTATTCCTTACATTCGGTATTATTGCGTAATTATGAGAAGTAATGTACACTGAAATTAATAGCCTATTATGTTTACCATTTAGTTTTTGCAGTTTGAAGCATTCTCTCTCTCTCTATCTCCACGCAAACGTCTCTAAAGCACTGAATAAGAGGAGAGGGATGCCGAGTTCCTAGTTCCATTCAATTTCGCATCTTCGTCAAAATTAGCTTGAGTCTGGTTTGGTTAGGTTAAGCTAGGTTTGGTTGGGTTAGTTTATTTTAACGTAAATTTAATAAAAGAGGAAATGGGAGCTGGATCCCACCTCCCTATTTATAACGTAAGAAGCATTTGCGACGGATGCTTATTGAAGAGGAAACGCTTAGGATTGCTTAAGTGCGCTAGTGATCATAGTAACTTCAGTATCATTTGGGTGTAAATCCGGGAAAAAAAAAAAAAATTACATTCTAGCGTGTCGAGAGAAACAACAGATCTGGCAACACTGCAAAGTTAGATAATCCTGGGCTGTGTTTAGAAGGACAAACGTTTCTCGCCTGGGTTCTCTCTCAAACGTTCTTGTATAAACCACGAATTAGGTGTCAAAGGTTTATTATTGTGCTGTGAGGGTTGACGATATATTCTTACAGTAGCAGGAGAATGCGAGCTTAAAGAAACACCACCGTAATGGACTCCCCCAGCCCTAATGCAGTGAAGGTGAGTGACGATGTATATCCGATAACATTCACTTCCCCATATGTGTTGAGGTTATGTCGTTGACGGGCTTATTTAACGCCTGAACCCGGTGGACTGCAGGGTTAAGTTGCCCGTTTCATAGTCAACCTTCTGCCTTTTGGGGGTTTAGTGCAGTTGTTCTTGAGGGACGCGTGTCAGTTGAGCCGCATAGCTAGGTTGGTGCCACCACATGAAGGCGTTCCTCCGGCACCAGTTTTCCACCGTATGCCCCCGTGATTATTTTTTATGTGTTTTGGGTGAAGCTGCAAACTGTACGAGAGCTCCCATGCATAGAATTTACATTTGTATTTTTTTTTTCCCAACAAACCATAATAATTACCATTGTGATAGCTTTAGAAAATTGTGGAAATGTGTAACTTTGAAGATATAAACCATAAAAATACCAATTTCACACACAAACTTTGGCAAGCGGCAATGCACTACACCAAACTTTTAGATTGATTCGGCTCCAGAGTCAGTACATCACTAATCGTTCATCCCTACTAACCTAACTTAATATAATCAAACCTAGCCAAACGCAGTCCAGCCTAACCTAACCTAATGTAATTCAGGCAAGCCTAATTTAATGTAACCTATCCTAATTAACCTGAACAATTTGGGGACGTGTGAGTTGGATGCGAGTCAACCCGTTGCCCTCTGTAAGACACCATGGCCGACATCAACAAACCTAACACTGCGATTTCGAGTAACATGTTGTTTTCACAGAGTTGGGGCATCATGAATAAATTATACAATCTTTAGTAACATAAATGATATATCCAATGAATCTGATTGTCATAGAATAGTTAACAGTCATGAAAGATAATTCCTATTCATTTTTCATCATTTGCTAATGGGATCTTTCTTGCAGTTTGTTCATATATTGCAACATTACCTCATAATTTTAGACTTTAATGGGAATCCTCAAGCACACAAGTGACCACCATATTTGCAGTGTTCTTCATATTTTCTTTCTCTCTTTGGAATACAGTAAAACCTCGATATAACGGACTTCAGTAGACCGGAATTCGCTTTTATCAGACTCGAGGAGCTACCGGACTAAACTCCTATATATCGGAAAAAGTCCGATAAAGCCAGAAAGCAGTCCGGAATGCCTGACATCTTCAGCTATGTTCACCACAATAAGACAAGTAAAAGACATGTTTTTCAGTGCACAGTACAGTATTATTATGCCATTTGATTAATGTAGTGAAGGTATAACACAGTACAATACTGCAATGTTGGTGAAAACCACTGATTCAATCCGGACTAATGTCTGATACATCGGAAAAAGTTCGGATTAGCAGGGGTAAGTCTGGATGTCGCTTTTATCGGAATTTCGCATATTTCGGACCGGCTTGGGCCCCAAATAGTCTGTTATAGTGAGGTCTTACTGTATTATGAAATTTCCAAAATGTACAAGCACTCGCCCTAATGATGACGATGGTGGTGGTTCTGTATATTTATTTTGTATGTGCTTTCAGAGGTACCGAAATGAGGAGACCAAATCGAGTGATGAAGAGGATTACGACCTGTATATTCCAGTGAAGGAACGCAAGAAGCAGAAGATTAAACAGATACTGAAAATAACGCAGGTAAGTATTGGGATGGGAGGGACATTTATTTGCAATGCAGGGGCACCACACACCTTTACATGTCACCACTTATGAATTGATATATAGCCTACCATCCATACTGAATACATGGCAGGGCTGTGTCTCACTTAGTATTGATGTGATGACTTTAGATGATGATGATGATGGTGGTGGTGGTGGTGGTGGTGATGGTGGTGGTGGTGGTGATGAGGATGATTATGATGACAATGATGATTTTATTGCCCCGAGGAAAGATGATAAGATTGAAGGGCTTATTGATCAGGAGAAAAATTGATGACCCAGAGAGAGAGAGAGTTACAGGAAGTTACAAGGAAGAGTTAGTATCTCAAACACTGTGCAATCCATACTGAGGAGATACTTGAGAGAGAGAGGAAGTGAGTGACAGTCATTTTTTTGCAGTCAGTATGATAAAGAAAGTAGAGAGCTAAGTGACAGGAGGACAGAAGAGAGAGAGAGAGAGAGAATAATTTTTTGGCATTTAGGAAGACAGTGTTAAGGGCTGAGTAGATGGGAAAAGGGCAGGAATGGAGAAGAGAGAGAAAGGGAGAGAAAGAGTGAGAGAGAGAGTAACAGCGGTAATCGTCTTCTGTCACTCAGGAAGATGATGACAGTGGTGGGCTGAGTGGACAGGAGAAGGATGGGGGGCCTGAGGAGGAGGACGTCCAGGAATTGGCCCGCAAGAACAACATCTCACTCCTCGACCAACACACGGAGCTCAAGAAGATTGCTGAAGGTGTGTGTATTGCGCAGGTGGCCCATATGTAACACTCCTCTAGCACTCCACTTGCTGAGATTTTCGTGTGTTGTGGGATGGCCTCAGTCAGCGGGATTAGTGTCTACCCTGCATCATTTATTTATATCCTGCTACCACTGAGATTTCTTGTGTATTGTATTATTTATTCAGTTCCTACTCACACAGCCAACACTGCTTCATTATTCATTTCCTACTCCCACTAAGGTTTCTTGTGTATTGTATTATTTATTCATTTCTTACTCCCACTGCCTTGCCCCTGCCCACACCAGCAGACTGAGCCATCCTTGAGCACATAAGATACCACCTGTGAGTATCTTGGGAAGTGTTATTTATGCACTACTCCATTTAATATAATGGTAATTAGGATATATCTATAGTGTATTTACTCCAACCTGGGTGCTGGAGATGGGGACCTTCATGTGATGGCACCAATATAACTGAGCGGTAGAGCTGTTTAAATACGAATGTCTCTCAGTCCTTTCCCAGTCCCCCGAAAGGAAGATAGTGGGCTGCAGAAGGGCCTCATCTTTCTGCAGTCCATTGGGTCCACTTTTCAGATAAACCTTGGTCTACAGTTACTACTATCACTACTGCTGTCTCTCTAAGGAACAGTAAAATATGACTCAGATCCCCTAAGGTCTATTCCTGCCAGGGACTGTGAGAGTTTTTGTGATGCAACACCCAATTTTTTGCAAAAATACAGTTTATGATAATTTGTTTTGTAATTCTGTATGGGTTCAAAGAGAAATAAGGTTTGGGTCATCATTTTGATCTTGTTTATTTCAGTCCCATATTATTATTGTTGTTCTTGTTCTTGTTGTGGCCTGTTATTGTTCTTGTTGTGGACCTAGGCTCATCTGAACATGAACTCGTTGGACTGCTGGCTGAAATTGCCCTTTTCCTGTTCAGAGTCCTTGTTTCAGGGATAGGGAGGGAGTTGAGGAATGTTTGTATAGGCGGGCACCTCTACAATAATGTTTGGTTATGTTGGTGCCAGCACATGAAGGCATCGCTCCAGCATAATAAATCTTAAGGAGAAGGAGTAGCATTTGTATGTGTGTATTGTTTGTTGTCAGGAAGGACTCTGGTACTGCTGAGGGATGCCTTCATGTCCTGGCACTAATATAAGTGGGTGATAGAGCTACCTGGCTATATGAACACCTCTCACCTCCCTCCCAATCCCACCAAGAGGAGGAGGATGGACTGCCAGAGTAGAACTTAAACCTGCAGTCCACCAAGTTCATGCTTCAGATGAACCTGAGGCTACAACTACAACTACTACTGTTAAGGAAGGAGACTTATCTTGAGCAAGAGGGTCATGAGGAGAAGAGATTACAGGAGGTGAAGACGGAGAAACACACACTGATGGGAGTGTCAGAGTTGTCCAGGGGATCCATTATGAAGTTGATGATGATAATAATGATAATGATTCACTTATTTCTCCATAGTGAAGAAGGAGTCTAAACATAAGAAACAGCATCATGAGGAGAAGTGGTTACTGGAGGCAGTGAAGGAGAAACGTGTGCAGGTGGGGGTGTCAGAACTCGCTGGGTGATGCAGTAAGATGATGATGGTGATACTGATACTAACTAGAGGGGCACTCAGCGGAGCATATCTCTCCAACAAGGGCAACATAATTTCCAAACTACTCTTCATAATGGGTTAGGGTTTCTCATCATTGATTAGGGTTTCGCAAAAAGTGTTTTCTGGATCCAAAATCTGTAATACGATCTGGATCGGTACCAAAAGTTGATCAAATGTTCCATGGGACATGGGCTATGTGCCTACCATATTTGGTCTAAATCTCTCTTCTGATTTTTGAGTAATCGTGCTAACAGACTAACAAACAAACAGAAGTGAAAACATACTGCCTTTGTTGGAGAGAATAATAATAACAAACCACTTATTTCCCCACAGCGAGGAAGGAATCAGAGCTTGAGAAACAGCGCCGGGAGGAGAAACGGCTTCTGGAGGCAGTAGCGGAGAAACGAGCGCTGATGGGAGTGTCGGAGTTGGCGAGGGGAGTGCAGTACGAAGACCCGGTGGTTACCTCCTGGACCCCACCACGACGCATCCTGGCCATGGACAACAAGCGACATGAACGCGTCCGCAACAAGTACAAGTAAGTCTCATTAGTGACGTGACGGTGTTCCCGGTTGTACATTTTCACAATTATTTCATCATTATCTTTATCATTATGTGGTAGGTGGGGGTGCTTACCATCCACTCACTTGATGTAGTGCTGCTTTCACATGCCTGCCCTGTCCTCTCTTCCTTCCTTTTTTCCTTCCTTCCTCCTTTGTCTTTCTTTCCTTCATTCTTTCCTCTTCTTTCTGCCTTTGGGTGACTTTACACTGAGTGACAAGCCAAATGATTTCCTGTACACCAGGGAACCATTTACTACACTGGGTGGTAACCATATAACCAGATTATGGCACCTGGTGGTTTAGTGGGTAATTAAGGCGCTCCAATCGGATTGAACTGGTGTAGGTTTATATCCAAGGGGTGGTTGGGGTTTATTGCTCACGTAAAAATGTCAGGACCAACTTGCCTAGCCCCGGGCTCGTACGCATCTTATGGGGCAACACAAGATTGGATGATGATGATGATGATTTTTATTATTATTATTGTTATTGGTTTCTGTTATATGTTGTCTTGTTTCATATGAACAGGGCAAAAGGTAAACAGATATGGAAGTAGTTAGATAAAGACAGACAGACATACAGACAGATGGAAAGTCTTCTGTTGATTGATGAATGGATTACTGTAGTGATGATTTTGATAATTGTCTCTGTTTTAAGAATGCTGATGGAAGGTGGAGAGAGAGAGAGAGAGAAGTATAGAGAGGAAGATATTTGAGAGGGAAAGGGGAGGCATTAAAAAAGAGAGAGAGAGAGAGAGAGAGAGAGAGAGAGAGAGAGAGAGAGAGAGAGAGAGAGAGCAAGCACAGGAAGGGAGAGAGAGATGATGTTTTATGAAAGAGAGAGAGAGAGAGAGGAAGTTTTATGACAGAGGGAGAGAGAAGAAGTTTTATGAGAGAGAGAACGAGAGAAGTTTTATGAGAGAGAGAAAGAGAGAAGTTTTATGAGAGAGAGAAAGAGAGAAGTTTTATGAGAGAGAGAAAGAGAGAAGTTTAATGAGAGAGAGAGACACGGGGAATAAAGTACCGCTAAATTAAATAGCATAGCACAGAGCATTAACATTAACCATCTGCATATTTTGTAGGATCCTGGTGGAGGGTGAAGACGTCCCTCCGCCCCTCAAGACCTTTGCCGACATGAAGTTCCCAGCGTGTATCATCAAGGCACTGAAGAAGAAGGGCATTGAGAGCCCGTCGCCCATACAGGTAACTCTGTGTGGGGTTGTAGCTTTGGGTGACTGACGAGGAGAGTGTATGTGAGTGAGGTGGAAGGGGGGGGAGGGAGGGGGAGGCCAAGGATGAGATGGAGGGATGGAGTGAGAGGTATATGAGAGAGGGGGGTGTGAACTGGGAGCAGGGCAATGAAATGGAGGGGGACAGGGTGACACGGAGGCGATTTGTTTGTGGCCACCCCTTGCGGGATTGAGGCATCTGGCAGTAGATAGATAGCTAGATAGATTTTTATTTATTTATTTATTTTTTTACTGTTGAACTGTCCACACATTTCATTTTGTTTCCGTTTGTGTGTATGGAAGATTTGTGATTTATCGACTTATTCTGTTTCATTTATAAAGGCCCCAGTTACCTTCCATGCATCGGCCTTGGTTACCTAATGGCAGCTCTTCCATGCTGCTTAATCTCTAGCAGTCTGTTCATTCTTTTTACTGTGTTTCATTTCATTTCTATAAAGGCTCCAAATGCTTGTATGCATTGCTCACTGAATGTCAGCTCGCCTTCCTGTTCAGTATACCCTTACCCTTGAGGTCACACTCTATAACCTCATCTCGGGTCTTTTTTGGTCAGCCTCTCCCAACTCTAGCATCAACATTCACATATATCTCACCCTCTGTACCCAGTTGTCATCGTCCATCCTCTCCACATGGCCATTCCCAAGAGAGTAAATAGCTGTCTCTTACTCTGACTTAGCCCAGATATTTTTTCTTTTCCAGCTTATTTAGTTCATCCATCCATCCATCATCCAATTCCTATGTTGCCCCACGAGGGACGTAGTTCATTGTCAGAAAAAGACAACACTGTGGCGCAACATCCTTTCCACAGCACTGCCTCATGACTAGCATCATATTGTAGCTCTAATCAATCCTTACATCTCAGGGTGCAAGATGGAGAGATGGGAATTTTAGGCTAAGTTAGGGTAAACAGAGTGTAAAAAGGATGTCAGCTGCTTCCAGAGGGTTAAGTGAGAGTGACCAGTTCCTTGCCATGTAGTAAGAGAATAATAATACTGTAATAATAAAAGAAACTAAAAAATCCTTCCTTACCAGCGTCTTGTTAATGATGCAGCTCTTGGTCAACTGCAGGTGTGTGTGTGTTTCTCTCTCTCACCACCGCCACCGCCATCATCATCATCATCATCATCATCATCATCATCATCATCATCATCATCACTGCCACCACCACCACCACCATTTTCATCATCATTATTATTACCACCACCACCACCACCACCACCACCACCTGTCTGTCTAATACATATCCAGGCACCTTAATCCCGGATAAATTGCCTTCATTTCACACAGTCCTCCTCTGCTCAGGTCTCAGGCTGCCCTCACTCCAGCTCAAACCATCCTCACTGTAAGAAACCAGAAGCATAAATTTTCTCTCCTAACATCCTACCTCCCCACAGATGCAAGGAATCCCAGCTGCATTGAAGGGCCGTGACATGATCGGCATTGCGTTCACCGGCAGCGGCAAGAGTATGGTGTTTATTCTGCCCATCATTATGTTCTGTCTGGAGCAAGAAAAGAAGCTGCCGTTTGTGAGCAATGAGGGACCCTATGGTGAGCTTATAACAACTACCAGACATAGTATTAAAACTGAAAGCACAAGTGGTATATTGGTTTTACACTAACTTCGCCTAAAATTGCCATCTCCTCATTGTGAATGCTGAGTTGTAGCAATGGATTACCGCTAAATTATGATGATAGTAATGAAGAACTGATATGGAGAAGTAGAGAAATAGTATTGTCTTATTCTCCCATTCAGCTGTGTGAAATAAGCTGCAAAAGGCTGAAAATTGGGGCCAAGTTAAGGTGAAAAGAGTATAGATTGTGTTGACCATCATCCACTCACTTGATACAGTGCTGGTACCTCTCCCCTCACATTTTTCATTGTTTTCTATTTCTGTCCTCTCATCCTATTTCTCCCACCCTTCCTGTCACTTTAATCATTATGGTACTCTTCTTCCCACTTTAGGTGGCAGTACACTGAGTGACAAGCCTAATGGTTTCCTGCAACCCAGGAAACAAGTTACAGTGCTGGGTGGTAACCATATAACCAAATAATGGGATGATGTAGAGTCTACTATGTTGCTCTTGTTAAATGGGTGGAGAGATGCAGTTTGCAGACCAACCCTCCACACTCTTGCTAACACCTTGCTGTGGTGAGATGCTGTCTGTGACATGGGATTGTTGGTTCACTGCACAGGATGGCCCTGTATGGGTGGATGCTTGTGTGCAGTTGATGGGTCTCCTTGGCCATACAAACAGGAGTTACTCAGTAACAGCAGAGAGCACTAAAGTATAGAGAATCCCACAGTTTTTTTCAGTTATTTCAAAGTATATCACGATTATAGAACATGTCTGACCATCTGTACGATTGCTGACTACACTTGATTATGGGATGCAGGCTAAATGCATCTAACGGTTACAGGTGACCTTAAATGACCATCAGTAATTAGTGGCTTACCTTCACCTTTGTGCTGTCAGTGTTTACAGTACAGCCCCACCAGCCATATTGGTTACACAGTGTTTGCGTCATGATTCCAGGCCTTGAATGGTGAGGGAATGCAGCTGGGACCCATTGAATTGGTCAGACTGGTGATTAGTTACTCCTTTTATCGTTATTTTCCTGCCCTTTGAACCCTACCACATCCCATCCTTAGGTGGGAAAAAACAAAAGGTGTGGATGACGATGATGAAAATGATGATGATGATGATGACAGTAATGATGACTGCCACTGTCCATTTCTGCCAAGGGTTTTTCTTTCTTTTTTTTAATGTGCGGAGAGTTTAATTCAGGAATGTTTGTGTGATCGGGCATGTGGAGCCAACTGGTTATGTCAGTACCACTCCAAGTAGGCATCCCTCACCTGTGCCATAATAAATAAATAAAGCCAAATGGTTCCCTGTACACCAAGAAACCATTTACTACACTGGGTGGTAACCATATAACCAAATTATGGCACCTGGTGGTTTAGTGGGTAATTAAGGTGCTCCAATCAGATTGAGCCGGTGAAGGTTTATATCCAAGGGGTGGTTGGGGTTTATTGCTCACGTAATGCCATTCAGGAATGAGTGAGGCTGGTCGCTTTCATCTTAAATGTCAGGACCAACTTGCCTAGCTCATACGCTCCTCATGGGGCAACGTAGGATTGGATGATGAATGAATGACGATGTTTTTACTTGTCACCACTTGGGCACTAAAACCACCATCCATATTGAATACATACTAGGGCTGCCTCGTACAGGACTGGTGTATTGGTATTAGTGGGGATGTTTTTACACGTCACAACCCTATCACTGAGACCCACCATCCATCTCACAGGCCTGATCATCGTACCATCACGAGAGCTGGCTAAACAGATCAAGGACAACATTGAGTACATCTGTAAGTTTGTTGAGGCGGATAACTTCCCAGAACTGCGCACCTGTCTGGCCATAGGGGGTGAACCGGTAGCCACTGCACTGCACACCATCAGGAAGTAAGAGATGGAGGGAGAGAATGAGCACCTAATTTCATATTGCACTTCTGGTTTATTGATTATATGATGATGATTATGATTATGATGATGATAACTGCCATATTGTTTTTCTTATGATGATGATGATGGTGTTGGTGGTAATAATGATGGTGATAATGATGATAGTGATGATGTTATAGAGGTGCGTTTGCCCACAGAGGTGTCCACATCATGGTGTGTACCCCTGGCCGTCTCATCGACATGCTGGACAAGAAAATGGTTCGGCTTGACATCTGCAGGTGAGTAAGACACATTACAAATCTCGTATTTTTGGTGGTAAAGGAAGCTCCCCAACACCTTTTCCTTAGCAATTTATCTTGCTTATTACACCTTGCCATACTCATCTGTGTTATATTAATCCTTTCCAAAAACCTAAGCAATTTATCTTGTTTATTATACCTTGCTGTACTCTTTGTGTTATATAAATCCTTCCCAAACACCTAAGCAATTTATTTGGCTTATTACACCTTGCGGCATACTTCTTTGTTACATAAATCCTTCCCTAGCACCTTTCCCAAGTGATTCATTTTGCTTATTACACCTTGCCATCTTTAACAGGTACCTTGTGATGGACGAGGCCGACCGCATGATCGATATGGGGTTTGAGGAGGATGTGCGCACCATCTACTCGTACTTCAAGGCCCAGCGTCAGACCCTCCTCTTCTCCGCTACCATGCCCAAGAAGATCCAGAACTTCGCCCGATCGGCCCTCGTCAAGCCGGTCACGGTGAATGTGGGTCGGGCCGGAGCTGCCTCCATGTGCGTCGTGCAGGAGGTGGAGTACGTTAAGCAGGTGAGGGTAGATTAAAGGGATGGGGTCTTGGTGGCTTAGGGGCCTGCTGTGGTAGGTGGGGGAGGTCACCATCCACTCACTCGATGTAGTGCTGCTCTCAGGTGACTGTCCTTTCCTCTTCCTTCCTTCTTACCTTCTGTCTTCTTCTTTCTTTCCTTCATGCTTTCCTCTTCCTTATGCCTACAGGTGACTGTACATTCCCTCTTCTGTCTTTCTTTCCTTCATTCTTTCCCCTTCCTTATGCCTACGGGTGACTGTACATTCCCTCTTCTGGTTTCTTTCTTTCATTCTTTCCTATTCCCTCTGCCTGTGGGTGACTCTACACTGAGTGACAAGCTAAATTGTTTCTTGTACACCAGGACACCATTTACTACACTGGGTGGTAACCATATAACCAAATTATGGCACCTGGTGGTTTAGTGGGTAATTAAGGCACTCCAATCGGATTGAGCCGGTGCAGGTAATATCCGAGGGGTGGTTGGGGTTTATTGCTCACGTAATGCCACTCAGGAATGAGTGAGGCTGGTCACTCTCATCTTAAATGTCAGGACCAACTTCCCTAGCCCTGGGCTCCTATGCTTCTCATGGGGCAGCATAGGTTTAGATGATGACGGTGATGGTGATTATTTCTTAACCTGTGTTTGGAGCTGGAGTTAATGAAGTATATTGGACAACAGAAGGAAGAGATGAGGAGGAGAAGGAAGAAGAGGAGGAGGAGGATAAGGCTGATGGTGATGATGATGAGGAGGAGAAGCAGAAGGAGGAAGAGCAGGAGCAAGAGGAGGAGGAGGATAAGGCTGATGGTGATGATGATGATGAGGAGGAGTAGCAGAAGGAGGAGGATAAGGCTGTTGATGATGATAATTAAAACTGATGATGATTACTGTATTATTTTCTGTCCAGGAAGCCAAGGTAACACACATCCTGACCTGCCTCAACAAGACCCCCCCACCGGTGCTGATCTTTGCTGAGAAGAAGCAAGATGTGGACTTGATTCAGGAGTACCTCTTGCTGAAGGGCGTCACGGCAGCGGCTATACACGGGGGAAAAGACCAGGAGGAACGCTCGGCTGCGGTTCAGGCTTTCCAGGTTAGTAGGGAGGAGATTTGCTTATCCCTTGGACTTGTTGACTCCCTTTTTCTATCTTGTGGTTTGTGAACTTAATCAGAGAGTACGTATTACTGAAGGGCATCACAGTGGTGGCTGTACATGAGGGAAAGGATTGGGAGGGACACCCAGCTGCGGTTCAGGCTTTTCTAGTCATACGTTTATACACAAGTAACTCTTTTACTGTGAGGATTCCTTGCAGTTGAACAAAATTCTGTTACATTTTCCGAAATGTAATTTCATGGTGTATGCTGGTTGAAAAAGGGTTACTCATAATAGTTTTTGAAGCCTTTGACAGGTATGATTCCCCTGTCCCTGGAGAATAGGAAACTGCTATATTTGGCTTGTCACTCAGTGTGGAGTCACTAGCATGTAGCATGACACTGAGTGAATGGATGATGACTATCCCCGTAACATAACCTTTTTCTTCTTCTTCTTCTTCTTTTCTTTTTTTTTTTAATGCAAGGAAGAGGCAACCAAATGCAAGGTGCCCACAATAATTGTTCCCTCCAAGAACAAAAAAATTAAGACTATTTGATTTATGATACTGACATTAACCCTCCAACCCCAGAGAGGCGACAAAGACGTGTTGGTGGCAACAGACGTGGCCTCAAAGGGACTGGACTTCCCCGGGATCCAGCATGTGATCAACTACGACATGCCCGACGACATTGAGAACTACGTCCATCGCATCGGCAGGACGGGGCGCTCGGGTCAGCAGGGCGTCGCCACAACCTTCGTCAACAAGGCCAATGATGAGTCCGTCCTGCTGGATCTCAAACACCTGCTGATTGAGGCCAAGCAGAAGGTACAGTGTGGATGCAGTTGCTGGGATCTTTCACTGTTAACCATGGTCTTTGTAATTCTTGGTTTGTTGTCTTCTTCTAGTGATCCATTATTGACAAGTTGTTTCCTGGTACATAATTGATTTTTGACCAACATTTCCAACAGCTGTCATGAAGATAATTAGCTATTTTTTACTCCTGATGTAACTTTCAGTCCATTTAAAATACCAGCTGTACTATGGCCACCCATAGTGTACGGATAATTTAAGTGGAAGCATACTATCATTTGGTAGTGGTAGGTGGGGGCGCACACCATCCACTCACTCAGTGTAGTGCTTCTTTGGCCGTCTGTCCTTTTTTCTCTTCCATCCTTCCTCTTCTTTCTTTCCTTCACCCTTTCCTCTTTCTTCTGCCTAAGGGTAACTTTACACTCCCACTTCTGTTTTTCTTTCCTTCATTCTTTCCTCTTCTTTCTGCCTATGGGTAACTCTACACTTAGTGACAAGCCAAATGGTTTCCTGTACACCAGGAAACCATTTAGTACGCTGGGTGGTAACCATATAACTAAATTATGGCACCTGGCGGTTTAGTGGGTAATTATGGCACTCCATTTGGATTGAGCCAGTGAAGGTTTGTATCCAAGTGGTGGTTGGGGTTTTTTGTTGATGTAATGGCACTCATGGATATGTGAGGCTGTTCACTTTCATCTTAAATGTCAGGACCAACTTGCCTAGCCCCGAGCTTCTGAGCTCCTCATGGGGTGACATAGGATTGGATGATGGATGGCTGGATACAGTTAAATTACGTAGTACTGTACTAGTTGTAGCCACAGGTTCACCTGAAATGTGAACCCAGCAGACTGCAGGCTGAAATTCCCCTTTCTTGAGAGCCCATCCTCCTCCTCTTGATGGATTGGACAATAGCTAAGGGTTGCAGATGCTGTTGGTACCATCACGTGAAGGAATCCCTCACCAGCACCATCATAATAACATAGAAGTGATACAGTATTACAGTGCCACAGTAGATAAGGAAGAGGTGTTATGGAGCCTCTTAACTGAAGCTGATATGACTGAGTGTATTGTGATTGTTTCAGGTTCCACCATTCCTGCTGATGATTGGAGGTGGTGAGGAGGACCTTCTCGCAGCAATGGAGGATGTTGGTGGCGACGAGCGTGGGTGTTCGTACTGTGGTGGGTTGGGTCACCGCATCACTGCCTGTCCGCGCCTCGAAGCCATGCAGAACAAGCAGGCAGCTGGGATTGGACGCAAGGACTACCTGGCTGCCAACGCTGCAGATTACTAGCTGGAATTATTACATACCTGTCCCTCATACTGCAACACACATATTTACCGTAGGTGCCACATTCATACAACACAGTTACTTACATCATGCACCCTACTGACTATACACAACAATGTCCCATGCATCACCACTGGCTGCACCAAAACCACTCCCACACCTCATTTACACTTTAATATTCAAGTCCTTCCAATTACAGAATATCTTGACATGATGGGCACACAGTTTTATGTGGCGTATTGTGCTAACATACACCAACCCTATCATTATATAACACAGCCACACAACACAACTGCACACACAAAATAATTACCACACAGACACTGCCAGACCCTCTTCACCAGCATTCCACTTCAGGTGTTCCATCGCTAGGAGCGAAGAAACACCTATTTACTCATTTATCACGCAGGGCCATACATCCCTCCATCATAACCCCTCAATTACAGCACAGTATCACAACCCCTCTCTCTTGACATCCACCCACCAGAGGCAGCCTTAAACAGAATTGATTGATTTCATCTAAATGGGGTTAGATTAGGACATCAACCCAGCCCTTTTTATTGGCTCAGATTTGCTTTGGATGGATTCACTGATGTCACATGCTCTCCTTGTAGAATATGCCCATACAACATAACGCACATAGTGAAGCATGGGATAAAATATGCCACACTGAAATGCCCACAGATAACACATATAATATGACACTGCACAGGACATGGCATATTAAGTCACAGGCACAACATGAAATAGTGTAGGAGACCTATAGAGCAATCCTATAGGGCAGTTGTTTACCTTTGTTCAACGTGTCTGCTGGGTCAGACAAACTAGGGTTGAGCAACAACCCTCTTACTAATGACACTCCAGCATCCACTGCTCTACCTTGTATTTATAGCACCATCCATATATATACATTAAACAACCTTTCAGACATGACACATCTGTTTTTCAGTCGTACATTAAAATCAAAGGTCTCAGATCACTTTCACATGCACTGTAGCCCTTCCTCCCTCATATGTACTCATAGCAGCATACTGTACAACAATTTCTCATATGTAGAGTTATGTTTGTTGTATTGTGTATGTAGACCAGTTATTTTTAAGTGTATGTCAGCATTTAACACTTCTATGTCCATAATCTATGTATCCGATTAAATGTAAAAATGAAATTATTTATTGGATGGTGCCCACACAACATCCTGGTGGTGTAGAGGTTAGGACGCCCCAGTTCGAGTGACTCATTTTCCATATAGGTAACTGGAGGGGTTTTGATCATGTAATACCATCATCATCATCACTCCCATTGTCATTGTCACCACTACTGTCACCACCCTCTACATCATCATCATCATCATCATCATCACCACCATCCTCCTCCTCTACATCATCATCATCATCGTCACCACCATCCTCCTAATCATCGTCATATCCAGTCTTCTTTTTCTCCGCAGTTGACTAAGGTGAGGTACAGTCCAGAGAGCCAGGAAGAAAAAAATTATAAAAGGAACTAGCCCAAAGGTTGCCTAGTTCAATGGGCCACACACTTATTCAGTCACCATGCAAGCTCCTGGAATCCTGACTCCACCTCTCAGGCATGTACATCCACTACACTTTGCTGGAGGTAAACCAGAATTAACCCTTACCAATTCTTACCAGTACATGGAGTTACTTTATGCCATCTCATGTCACCGCTTTGGTATCACCACTCTTCCCAGATTTGACATTATTATAATTATCACAGTATTATCCGTCCATCCATCATCTAATCCTGTGTCGCCCCATGAGAAGCATAGGAGCCCAGGGCTAGGCAAGTTGGTCCTGATGTTTAAGATGAGAGTGACCAGCCTCACTCATCCCTGAGTGGCATTACGTGAGCAATAAACCCCAACCACCCCTTGGATATAAACCTGCACCAGCTCCATTCGATTGTGTAAACTACCAGGTTATGTGGTTACCACCCAGTATAGTAAATGGTTTCCAGGTGTACAGGAAACCATTTGGCTTGTCATTTAGTGTAGAGACCATAATGCAGCACTACATTGAGTGAGTGGATGATAGGCATCCCCACCTACCATCATCATCATCGTCATCATCTAATCCTGTGTTGTCCCATGAGGAGTGTAGGAGCCCAGGGCTAGGCAAGTTGGTCCTGACATTTAAGATAAGAGTGACCAGCTTCACTCATCCCTAAGTGGCATTACATCAGCAAGAAACCCCAACCATCCCTTGGACAGAAATGCACACTGGTTCAGTCTGATTGGAGTGCTTCCATTGCCCATTAACAGACCCAGGTTCAAATCCTCGCTGGGGCAGGGAACAGTTTAAGGACTTGAATTTCGTTAAATCAGGCTTTACTGACCTACCAAAAGACCTGCCGAAATCTCGTGAAATTACCCCCGCTAATACCAATACACCAGTCCTGTATGAGACAGCCCTACCCTGTATTCAATATGGACGGTGGGTGTTAGCGCCGAAGTGGTGACATGTAGAGGTGTATGGTATGTAGGAGGACTGCTGGGCCTTGATAGCAGGCTGTGAAGCCTATGCCCAGAGTTGGGCACATATTAAAAAAAAATGAATAAATAAATAAACAGCATAGTAAATGGTTTTCTGGTGCACAGGAAACCATCTGGCTTGTCACTCAATGTTGAGTCACCCACAGGCAGAAGAGGAGGAAAGAGTGAAGGAAGTAAAGACAAATTACTTGTAGTAGTATTAGCAGCATCAGCAGCAGTAGCAGTGGTAGTAGTAATAATAATAGCAATAGTAGTAGTACCAGTGTTAATAGTAATAGTAGTACAGTACAGGTATTATTATTATTATTATTATTATTATTATTATTACTATTACCATATTATCATCATCATCACCATTATTGCTGCTTCCAATACAGATTTTTCAAGTTAGGACGTTAAGATACAGCCTTCTTTAACTGCTTCCCTACGAGGACTTGACTCCCACGCTGAATAAATCATGTGGCACCAGCAGGAATACAGCCAAAATTATATACGTCACTGAACTGAAAGGGTTGAAATTTTGAGGATGGTAAAGAAAAAGACAATTGTGCATCTTTCCTTGTTTATTTCTCATGGTGTCTTCTTTCACCACAGCAAAGACTGGTTGTTGTTGTTGTTGTTGGCTGCTGTTGTTGTTGTTGAAGGCTGTATCACCACCAGTTAAACTCTATATGTCTACCCTATCTATCTGTCTATCTATCTACAGCCTGATGTCTTAATCTCATAAGGGGTGGCCACAAACAAGTCTCCTCCATGTTGCCCTGTCCCTGAGCATTTGGCTTCCCTCCCTCCTGTTCACACACTCCTCTCTCATCTCTTCATCCCTCCACCTCCACCTCACTCACTCACTTTTCTGGTCAGTAAATGAAGCAGAAATAGCCTACCATGCTAATCTCATATCTACCTCTACCCCAACACCATATTCTACACGGGCAGGGCCAATAAAAACATCTATATCTCACCCTCCATCTCTCTCTCTCATGTCATCTTTCTTTTACTTTCCATCTTTCACAGTCTGACTTTCTGTGCCTCTCTCTCATTCTCCATCTCTCCCACACTTTCCTTACGTTTGTCTGTTTCTCACTCCCCACCTCTCACACTCCATCACGGCCTATTTCTCGCACACTCCAACTTCTTCTCTTTCTACCTCTCACTTTCTCGCACACTCCATCTTTTTCTCTTTTCATCTCTCACTCTCTCTCCCTCTCCATCTAGTGTAATCTTTCCTTGTGCTGGGCTAGGTACCATTTTCTGGAGAACGACTTTCCACACTCGTCACACTTAAACTTAACCCCAGCGTGGATGGACGAGTGTTGGATCAGGTCACCATTACGCACAAATGTCTTCCCGCACTCTCGGCATTTGAACTTCTTCTCCCCCGTGTGAATCAGCTTGTGTCTGTTTAGGTCGAAGTTGTGGGCGAACTTCTTGCCACATTCCAAACACTCAAAGTTCTTCTCCCCGGAATGGTTAAACACGTGTTTCTTGAGGTCACAGTTCCGGGAAAACACCTTGCCACACTCAGGACACTTGAACTCCTTAGGCCTCGGGTGATTGGCCACGTGCTCGGCCACTTTCCGCTCCGTGCTGAAGGCCTTACCACAGACGCCACACATGTACTTCTTCACCCCAGAGTGGCTCAGTAAATGCTGGTTGAGGCCGCTGCTCTGGGTGAACTGCTTCCCACACATCAAACACTGGAACTTCTTAACCCCGGCGTGCGTCTGCGAGTGCCTGGTCAGGTCTGCGTTACGGGCAAACCTCTTCCCGCAGTCCGAGCACACGAACTCCTTGACTCCGGTGTGGATTAAGGCATGTCTCCTGAGGTCAATGTTATGGGCGAACAACTTGCCGCAATCCAGGCACTCGAACTTCTTCACCCCCGTGTGGGTTACGACGTGTTTGTTGCGGTAGCTGTTACGAGTGAACGCCTTGCCACACACATGACAGTCGTACTTCTTCTGCTCTTTATTTGTGGATTTTTCAGCAGATTTTGAGCTAATGTTATTCTCACTGATCTTCACTCTCTCACTGTTATCAATCACTTCTCTACTATCACTCTCACTTACAGACACTTTTTTACTCATTCTGTTCACTTTCCCACTACTGTCATTTTCACTGCTTGCCACTTTTCTGCTACTACTGTTCACTTCCTCTCTACTGTTCTTGATGGCCATTTTCCCACTACTACTGTTCATTTCCCCACTACCATCATTCTCTTTGACAGTCACTCCTCCACTCTCCTCACAGTCCGACTTCTCAACTGATCCTTCCTCAATTCCTTCCATCATGGTACTTCTCACGGTCATATCTGCCACCTTCTCACTGTCATACGTCAATGTTTTTTCGCCACCACATCACCGAGTTGTTCCAGCACAAAGTTATAATTTAATACTAACTCCATCAAACTAATACCCACCTGCCCTGTGTTCCAAATCATTTCAGAACTCTAGTTTTTCCTCAAAGCATCCTAAAAACACTGGAAATGAAATGCAGGTAAATTTGCAGCTAAAGACTGAACTCAAACGATCCATCACCTTATTGACTACACTTCCAGGTCTCTGATGTCCTGTTCATTTAATTAACTTTACACTGTTCCAATTTAAAGTCATAATTATTGTCATTTAAACTGTCACTTAGCAATACCACTCTACAGTAAGAAATAAGAACTACATACACACACAAGCTAAGATTATCAGCAGTTTAATTACTGTATAGACTGCATACCCGCTAGTGTCTAAACATATCACTTTTGTACAATATCCATTAAAACAAAATATATCGTAACAGCCAAAGTATCAGGCAAATTCTGTCACCATATCCCACACTGATATATTAATTCCTAACGCACAAACTGCTGATGATCATAGAGTATTGCAGGTTGTGGTGAGGAGGTGAAATATTCTCATGGTCAACAACAGGTGTGTAGAGGGGAGTGGTTGAGTGGTTCAGCAGGTGTTGGTATTCATAAACTTGGTGCTTCTGATTCACTCTTGGTCATCATGTGGTCTGCCTACACCTGCACCTGCAACAACACCTGCTTTAATCATCTCAGTCTCAGTACACTCAAACCTCACTAAACAGTTGAGTTACATTTTGATCAGGCAGCTAACAACTGAATATTTATCAAAGGCTGGGATCATAGCAGTGGTATAAGCTTTGTACACACAACTGGGTGTGGAAGGTGAGAAGTGTGAACACGGGGTAGGGTCGCAAGAGGGAGACCAAGAAAGACTTGGGATGAGGTCATACAGTGTGTCCTCAGGGATAAGGGATTGAACAGGGAGGTTGCTAGGGACCAAGCAGCATGGAGAGCCACCATTAGGTGACAGGCTGATTCATGCAAGCGTGCTGGAACCTTTATAAACAATACGATACAGCCAGGAGTAGTGCCACATCTATCAGAGCATCTCATTGACTCTACCCCCTCCTTGGCATTCTTTCACAGGGGATGGCCAGGTAAAAGTTTCCAGGCTGTTCTATCGTCACACTATTACATAACCAACCTATACAATACTCTTTTCACTTTACTTGGGCCTAAAATGTCCATCTTTCCTTCTTGAATGCTTAGCAGTAACAATAAATTAACACTAGAATATGGTGCTGGTTATATGTAAAGGATGTTGTAGAGCTGCTTTCCCCCCCCCCCCACACTGAACTATAGGAAATATGATGCAAAAAGGACGAAAATTTGGGCCAAGGTAAAGTGAACGAAGTCTGTTTCTCTCTGTCCATGGTCAGACGCCTTAATCCCGTAAAGAGTGGTCACAAACAGATCATCTCTGTGTTACCCTGTCCTTCACCATCTTCCTGCCCTCCCTCCAACTCACACACCCCTCTCTCATATATTTCTCCATATTTCTCCATCTCACATACACTCTTCTTGTCAGTCTCTCATTCTTCATCCTCTCCACTCCATCCTTCCACCTCATCTTTATTCTCCCCCTTCCCTCTCCCCCTTCACCTCACTCACAAACACTTCTAGTAGTTTCTCTTTCTCCAGCCTCTCACAGAACACATATATTCTTTGTATTTTAAGACAGGATGGTTCGTATTGAGGTTACAAGAACCCTGCATGAAAATTTATTCTGTCGATAATGCATACAAGCTTGAAGAAGGGCAGTGAGTGATAAAGAACTTTCTAGGTTGGCTACAGACTTTAAAAAAATACCCTTTCTTTGAACTAAGCAGGCCTGAGCAGAATGGATGGTGAATATTAGAGAGAAATCTAATTCGTATTTGTGGATGAAAGGGCTATAGGAGTGAGATGCGAAATTCTATCTAGCTATTGCCAGACGCCTTAATCCCGTAAGGAGTGGCCACAAACAAATCGCCTCCATGTCGTCCCATCCCCTGCCATTTCGCTGCCCTTCTCCCAGCTCACACCCCCTTCTCTCATATACCTGTCCACTCCATCCCTATGCCTCATCCTTGGCCTCCCCCTCCCTGACTGGATAAAAATGGAATAAACTAAGATGGTATAGACATGTACAAAGAATGCACATGGATGAGAGATAGAGAGAAATAGGGTTGGTAGAGCCAGAGAGTGATGCAGTATACTGGTCAGAGAGAAGGAAGAGGAGTATTTGCAAGAGAGAGAGAGAGAGAGTTTGGTGAGGATAAAGAAGTCTGGAGGTAGTTCTATCATCGTCATTCTCGGTTGGTGGGAGAGGAGGAAGGGGGTTCAAATTCCGAAGAGGAAGCAAAACATTCGAGGTGATAATGATGACAAAGGTGGTGATGATGATAATGGGAAAGATGGTGACAATGATGATGATGACAAAGATGGTGACCAGTGATGATGATGATGATGATGGAAACAGTGATGATGATGAAAGAAGTACACACAGTTATTTATAGGTAATACAAACACCAAATGAATCTAACTGTAAAGCCACATGCCTCAGGAAAAAAAAAGAAAAAAGAGAGAGAGAGGGTACATGAGGATTTATGAGTTGTTTTGTTGTTGTTTTGGCTCCAGGCTTATCTGCGTGTAGCCTCTGTGGACTGCAGGATGAGGCTGTCATTATCCCGCAGCTCACCATCTTCATTTTGGGGGACAGGGAGGGAGTTGAGGGACATTTTGTATAACCCAGCAGCTCCACCACCAGGTTATATTGGTGCCACTGCATGAAGGCACTGATGAATAACACTGATAAATAAATAAATGTAATATCAACACAAATGTAATTATCAACAGCTTCATTAATAAGTACAAAATTATTCTGTACATTTATGAAACGGAAATTCTAAAACATTGCTGAGTAGAAAAGCAAGACATAAGGCTGGTATTCAAGTCAGGTAAGAAAGCTCCCTAACACCTCTTCCTTAGTGATTTATCTTTGGATATGGCTGGTTAATATCCTTTTGTATGTTACCTATGCAGTGTATGGCAGTGTTAGAAGGATTTATGTAACAGAAGAGCACAGAAAGGTGTAATAAGCAAAATAAATCACCTAAGGAAAGGGTGGTGAGGAGCTTTCTTATCTGACGAGAGTATGGAGCCAAAGATGAGTGTGGCAAATTTATCGACAATTTAATAATCGTGGCAAATTTTGGTAAACGTCGGGCAAGCCACAATACCATACTGGATTACGAGAGGTGCCTTGAGATGGTCTGGCCAGGTGGAGAGGATGGAGAAAGAGACTGATTAGGCGAGTGTACATGACAGGTGGATGGGAAGGAGAGGGGGAGACCAAGGATGAGGGATGGGATGGAAAGGTGTGTGAGGCAGGAGGGAGGGCAGTCAGTCTGATGGCAAGGGACAGGGTGACATGGAGGCAATTCATTTGTGGCCATCCCTTGCAAGATTATGGCAAACTTGCAATAGACATGTTTTACTTTATACAATATTACCGTAACCTGATTTTCAAAGTAATAAATTTAACAAAGTAACGAAACTGCAAAACTTTGAATTTAACCCGTCAATTTAACAAAACAAAGCCTAATAGGTGTCTGGTGTATTTTTTATATATGTTAATACTGACAATAGCTTCCATTCGTAACATAAACACGAAATTGAGGTATATTGTGCAAAATAAATCGCTAAGGACGGTGTTACGAAATCCAGTCACGAAGAATATACCCCACGTTCTCATATATCAGAGTTTGTAGGTAAAGGTGTCCAGACTCACCATTAAATATGATAAATATGAGATAAAAAAAAAACAATGGAGATGCTAGCCATGAAGTGTCAATCAGCTGTGAGTGTAAACAAAGCTGTGGTACACTCCGGAATGTTGTCTGTGTATTTCCGTCTCTATTTCTGGTTAACATCCCTAAGCTAAAGGAGGATTGGTATATTTTTCTGTCTGTTTGTGATTTTCTTTGATGTATCGGCGATGGAAGTGACGGATGTGTACCATGTGTGAATAGGCGGAGTGAAATAAGGCAACTTTAAACCCAGCCACAAGTACTGCCAAAGAAGAAAAAATATATACTTCCTCCTATTGTTTATAGAATCAGCAGAAAATTGCTAAAAATCTCATTAGATAACCAAAAAGTTAATCAAAATATCCAGAATATCGCTAAACTTCTTGAAGTTAAACTTTAAAATATGCAAGTCTAGCTTGAAAGCGCTAAATTTCCGCTATACGCACATCTCAAAAACGGACCAGAAACCTCATCGTTGTTGTTTATTTTTATTTTATTTTTAATTTCACTCTGGCTTTCAGGCGAACAAAGGGAGATATGATAGAAGTTTTTTTTAGGACCTTCCAAGGAAAGCATGACGCAGGTGGAGCGATAACCTGAACAACACGAGGCCATCATAACACTTGAGATGAAGCCACGTGTTGGAGGCGGATGGAGACGCGAGTGAGGCCTTAGTTCCTTCACCTCTCCGATTGATGCTTGGAACAGCCTCTCAGCTTCTCCAGTCAGTGACCCCAGCTAAGGTGCCTTCGAGGGTCGTCTGGACAGCTTCTGGAAAGGCTAAGAACTTTGAGTCACATTCGGTGCATCAAGGAGGAAATGCAACGACTGACTGCATGAACACCTGCGTCCAAAGTAAGTATTATTAATGTAACCTGGCGATCTAGTGATTAAAATGACACTTCATTAATTTGCTTCTCAAGAGGTGATTGGAGGGTTTATGATCATGTAGGTACTGATGAGGGAGGCCATTACGTAGCGGAATCATTTTTTTTTTTTTTTTCGGCTAAGGTGGATTTTGCTCGAGTTGGTTTTTACACAGGTTTCTCGCTCGAGGTCAGGTGGTAAATACTTTAGTTCGGGTTCAAGATTCTTACATTTGTCCATGATATGTCTGTCTGTCAGTTCATTATCGCACCAGGTGATTCCCATTGAGAGGTATAAGGAAATAGGTGGACGCCGCAGCACCCCACCCAGGATGCATAACGCCACCACGTGTAGGCTCCTTGTCACCGCCAGTTATTTAAATGCTGTGCAGCTGTTATTATTATTATTATTATTATTATTATTATTATTATTATTATTATTATTTTGTATCCAACTCATGGCATAAACTATACAGTCCTTTCCCGAAGGCCCATTGATCTTCCTGTATCGTTCTGTATCACACTTTCGCATGTCACTGTTTGGGCACTAATTCCCTTCCTTCGTAATGTCAGTAATAGGCCTGTTTTCAGTTGGCAAAGATCCCTAGTACTTTTCAGCACAGTTGATGGCCAAGTGTAGTCAGACAGGGGAATTATTTTGAGTAGCAACCAAGGAGACCCATTCTTCACATTACATGCAGCCTCAACATAATACTGAAGTGGCGTTTTTCTTTTCTGTTTTTTCCGCGCTGGTGTGACGGGATTAGTGGAAGTATTTTGATGACATGAACAACTAGACCTGGGGATATATAT
>JAGKTI010011087.1:7803-27122 GCA_018397915.1 Birgus latro
TAACCTAACCTATGGTTACCATAAAGATTTTCATGCCTAACCTGTTTTCATGATGCTGTTAATGTGTTAAGAAGTTACCCTAAATGTTAATCATAATTTCCTGCTTGCAATTTAATTTATCCATGCATGGTTCTTAAGTAAAACAGCTAGAAAAAAGGTTGAAGCAGTTAATTTCATGTCCGGTCCTAACCTAACCTCACCTATGGTTACCATAAAGATTTTCATGCCTAACCTGTTTTCATCATGCTGTACATGTGTTAAAAAATTACCCTAAATGTTAATCATAATTTCCTGCTTGCTATTTAATTTTTCCATGCATGGTTCTTAAGTAAAACAGCTAGAAAAAAGGTTGAAGCAGCGAATTTCATGTCCGGTCCTAACCTAACCTAACCTAACATTGTGTTAATCATAATTTCCTGCTTTTAATTTAATTCTTTCATGCATGGTTATTAAGTGCACCAGCTATGAAAAAGGTTGAAGCAGTGAATTTGATGTCCGGTCATAACCTAACCTAACCTAACCTAACCTAACCTAACCAAACCTAACCGAACCATATTTCTGGTAGCAATTAACATCATTTACTGTATTTGTGCTTTGTATCCAATGATTTAATGCATAAAATGTGAGAAAAGATGATTTCCATGTCCGATACTTACTTAGACTATGCTGGCAAGTTCTGAGCTCCTATGACTCACTCATCCCTAAATCATAATTTTTTGGTTAAAATTCAATGAATTCATGCTATGTGTGCATTATTTATGTGAAAAGGGACCTAAATAAGTGCTATACATGTCCACTGGGGAAGTAGGAAGGTAGTTTTCTGATTTAGGTTAGGTTAGGTTAGGGTCATGAAAAAACCAGTGCTGGAGCTTCAGGACCAATATCTGGACAAAACCAATATCCGGACATGCCTTTGGCTCTATTACAACGGATATTGGAGGGATTACTGTATTACGAAATGTACAAGATTTCGCTCATTCTCTCAACCGTCCGCTTGTGTACTTATATTCGCATCAAGTTGTCAAAACTTTCGTCATTCTCATTCTTTCGCGAGTGATTGTTTTTATGTGCAGACGGTGCATTCCTCTGAGCGATAATTTCTGAATTATCGCTTCCGCCTCCCGGCCGTTACCCGGGCCACACCCCTTTTTCACATTCCTCGCGCTGGGCACTCAAAACCAGAGTTAGTCTGTCTGTAGACACGGTCCGTGCGGTACGCCTTGCGAAGGCTCGAGTGATCACTTTCTTAGCGATTTCAGATCTCAGCTTGTATTGGCGTGTATCCCCGAAGCTCCCACCAGTCCTTGGTGATCGTCTACAGCAGCTCGGTCTCATCTATACCGATTAGTATTTTCTTTTGTTTTCCTAGGCTTAAGTTTTTGGGTTATTTAGCTGTTTGAGTGAGTGCATTTCCCTTTCTTGATCTGAATCGGAGTCATGTAACATAAATTTATTTTCTTGTATTCAATAAATTTACAGTTCGTTTTCTTGAGCTTTGTTAAATGTAAGTCGTGTTTAATTTTCCTACATATTTAGTACAGTTTTGCTACTCCACGTTAGCACAGCTCTTTATATTAATCACGACTGGTACTTAGGCCAGCTTTTGGCATTAATCCTTAAATCCGTTGTGCTAGCTAGGAGTTTGGCTCAGCCAAGATCCTGATTATTATTATTATTATTATTATTNTTTGAATGTTAAGGGGAGAAACTAACTTTCTCAGAGGCCAACGGTACAATATTACAGCCTACTTGAGCGTCTAGTCTCTGCTGTGTACCGTTGAGAAAGTCTATAAATTCTCGACTCTAGAGAATTGGCGAAGTAAGCCAGCATAAAGTGAAATCGCCACTTGATTTCACGAGTCTATTCTCTCGTAATAAATGACTCGATAGTCATTCCTAGCACACATAGCTATACATTGTATACTCCAATTATACAATATTACATTTTCTTTTTGAAGTACAAATTTCCCCCTGACAAGCTACAAGGTAGAGCAGTGGATGTTGAAACAGCCCAAATGAAAGTGGGCAGTGTTTGGAAACTACCTGTATTGTTGTTTGCAGATGATACTGTACGGTACTGTTAAGTGATGACGGAGGGGAACTGCAAGGCTTGGTGAATGAGTTTGGGAAAATGTGTTTGAAACGGAATTTAAATGTGAATTTTGGGAAAAGTAAAGTTATGGTCTTTGAGAGAAATGTAGTCAATGAATGTACAATGAGGCTGGATGATGAGGAAATGGAAAATGTGAGTGCATTTAGGTACTAAGGGAATGACATGAGTAAGGATGGAAGTTTGGAGGGTGAAGTGCTTGAGCAGATGCAACAAAGAAAAAAGGTTACTGGTTCTTTGAAAGCAGTGATAAGAAACAGGGAAGTGAGCATGGAAGTAAAAAGACACTGCATGATAGTATTGTGATACCAACTCTAACATGAGGAAGTGAAGCTTGGACCTTGTTGGAAGGATGCAAGTTAAGAGTGAGGGCAGTGGAAATGAGTTATCTGAGAGGAGCATGTAGAGTTAGATGGCGAGACAGAGTGACAAATGAGGAAGTGAAGGAGCATTGTGGTATGGATATGGATGTGATTGAAAGCATAAGGAGAAATACACTGAGGTGGTTTGGCCATGTGGAGAGGATTGAGAGCAAGAGACTGACAAGGAGAATGTATGTGAGTGAGGTGGTGGAACGGAGAGGGAGGAGGAGGCCAAGGATGAAATGGATTTATTGGAGAGGTATATGAGAAAGGGGAGTGTGAGCTGGGTGTAGAGCAGTGAAATGGTGGGGGGGAGAGTGACATGGAGGCAATTTGTTTGTGGCTTCCCCTTACAGGATTAAGGTGTCTGGCAATAGATAGACAGGTAGACAGATAGAAAATTAAATATAAAGCACATCAGTGGACTTTAGCCCAGTGGACTTAAGTGGTTAATCATTTAGCCAGGCGGACACATATCTCACCCAATCTTTCTCTTCAGTGTTAATCGACTTCGTGAGCTGTTAACCTGCTATGACTACAGTGAACCAGTTGCACTGGGTGAGAGGTATGGATTTGCAGCTACATCCTCTCAAGGCTATGATTATCTCACTGGGGGTGCTGGGATGGTCTTCAGCAAGACTCTGGTATGTATCACAGATGAGTATAAGAAAAGAATGGTAACTGTCCCTTATTACTATTTCTCAGGTGTAGGGGTGGGGGGGACAAGGGTAGGCTACTCTAGTCCACATTATTTAAGGACAGGAGACTGATTTACCTCCTTGGCAAGTAGAAAACCTCCAATTACCTCTTAAAGATCAGTACCATTTAAGACATGGCCTTTACCCACAACTTTAAGTGGAATGACAGCTTTATGCTTAACTACCTGTACATGTTCAGAGATTCCCCACCAAAAAATACTTACTAAACTTTCCATAACCATTTTTTAAACACCATAAGGTATCAGCATTGTGTAATTAAATTATCAAAGCAGATGGTCTCCATAGTGAACAGACAGACATAAACAAAACATTCTGTGTATGTATAGCAAGATGCCATAATCCCGTAAGGGAACGAGGAGGGGCACTGACCCTGCGCCAACCCACTTGTTGACACGTAAGGAACACACAAGTTGGTTATATGGTTACCACCCAGCATTGTAACTGGACTCTTGGCTTACAGGAAACCATTAGGCCTGTCATTCAATGTAAAGAATGGAAGGAAGAGTAATAAAAAGTGACAGGAAAGAAGAGATACACGCAGAGAAGAGGGCACATAATCATGTTGTCATCATGTGTCTTGATCCACTTATACTTAACCAAACATTTTAGTCAGACAACATTTTAGTCAGACAGAGTTTACACTCCACAATGACGATTCGCAACCTACTCATCAGGCATAAACATGCAGTAGGTGCGAAAAATGACTGAAAAATTCACAATACTTCACATGGCAAAATCTGGAGTGTACAATGTAGTCTACCGATCGGCATTTCCAGAATGCTGTATACAACCAAGGGGTTGAGAGGCACATGAAAGAAGGATAAATATAATTAGTAATCCTGAGAAAAACTCTGACTAACTGTTCTACAGCAGAATACCACCCCTTACTCTCATAGCAGCAGTGCAGTAAAGCACCACCCCTTACTCTCATAGCAGCAGTGCAGTAAAGCACCACCCCTTACTCTTTCCTACCTATTGTTATGGCTATTTAAGGAAAATGTGGCTTTTGAAGCAATGCAGATGCAGATATGTGGCTGTATCTCTTCTCATAATCATCATCCTTTCTTTCCTTTGTGTCCAACCCTCCCCATTCTATACTGGTCCTCCTCCTCCTCCCTGGCAGGTGGATCATCTGGCCTCTCCAGGTGTGTGTGAATGTCCAAGCAATGAAACCCCTGATGATATGTATCTAGGTATCTGTCTCAGACGCCTTACTGTTCCAGCCACACATTCGTCAGCCTTTCATCAGGTAATGCAACGGTTTATTCTGTCACAACATCAATCTTACAACAGTACAATATGTCATCATTAGAAGCAAACTTTTACGTTCTTTTTAGTTACTAAGTCCACGGTAAATTACAGAAAAATTACCAAGATTTGCCCAGTTTCCCTTAAATTACAGTACCAATTGTGCAGAATGGCTTGTGATGCTTTCCAACACACAGCTAACTTAAGGATTGCCTGCAATCGAGAGGGGGTGGGGGAAGTGAGGTAGTATGGACTTGCCAACAGCTTGTCGTAAGATGAGGTAAATGGTCATTTTGTAGGAATATGTGAACTGCAGCTATTTAAAAAAAAAAAAAAATCTATAACCATGTGCTTATGTTTTGGTAAAGAAGGACTTTTCCTGTGTTTTATTTTTCATTTCCATGACTGACCTTTTCAAATGGAGATGAAAAACAAACAAAATGTGTACTTGTACATCATTCAGTCCTTTATTGCCCCATCAGGAGCACAGGAGCTCAGTACTCATTACTATGTCCAGACAGTTTAGGTGAGGGTAACTAGTCACTAGCACCCATTTGGCAGTGTAGGAATAGTAAACCCCAACTAGCCTTTGGATTTAAACCCTCCTGGGTGACATCCATTTGGAGCATGTTAACCCATTACTGCAGATCACCATACATTCATATGGTTGTATAGTTACTACCCAATTTAGTAAATGACAGTGAGAGCCATTTCTGGGTTGGTAGGACAGGATGGTATGAGAGCAACCATCCAATTATTCATTTTCCCCCCTTACTGATCTTTCATGTACTGGATTGCTGATCCAATTCATTTTCCCCCCTCACCAATCTTCCCTGTATTCAGTTCCATCTCATACATGTCTCTTTGGAATAGCTGTTTTTCATGACAATAACATTCTTGTAAATAACTTCCTAAATACATCTGTATAGCCAACAAGCTGAGCTCTCATCTGTTGTTGTGTTCTCCCCCCCCTTATCACTTTGATGGCAAGTTCTTAATTCCTTCACTACAAGGACACTGTTGTTTTATATTTTTCTTCAGATTTTATTCAACTTAAAAGAGACTTTTGAACTTCAGGGGTTAGATGTTGAGTACATTAACTATTTTATTACTAGAGCCTCTCCCAAAGTAAAATCATCTGGGGGAAAAAAAGGGGTGAGGGGGGGGGCTTAAAAAAAAAAAAAACACTGGAATTAAGTAACTAAAAGAATAAAATTACAGCCATTCACTTAACGCTTTCTCTCTTGTTTGGGCAGGCCCAGCCCACAGACTACCCTGCTGCAGTGTTAGAGGGGGAGGCACTGGTGTCTTTCCACAAATACTGGCAGATTGATCCCCGCCAAGTCTATCAGCAATATCTACATTCCACTGGCTATGACCACAAACCATCTGATCAGCCCAAGCTTGGCAATACTCAACATAAAAATGAAAATATTCATGTAGTTAATGACCACCTTATAGGTGATGGTCCCTTAACTAACAATGACCGTGATGAATTGTGATTTCATTTACCATAATATATTTGCCTTATAATTTCTTCGAGAGAAGTGAAGCCAGTGAATGTACAGTGAGATTGGATGGGGAGGATATGGAGAATGTGTGTGCATTTAAGTACTTGGGTAGTGTGATGAATAAGAATGGAAGTCTGGAGGGTGAAGTGCTTGAAAGTGTGCAGCAGGGAAGGAAGGATGCTGGTTCGTTGAAAGCAGTGATAAGAAACAGGGAAGAGAGCAGGGAAGTGAAAAAGTTGTTACATGACAGTATTGTGATACCAACTCTAACATATGGAAGTGAAGCTTGGACCCTGTTGGAAGGACAGAAGTCAAGAGTGAGAGCAGTGGAAATGAGTTATTTGAGAGGAGCATGTGGAGTCACATGGAGAGACAGACTAACAAATAAGGAAGTGAAGGAGCATTGTGGTGTGGATGTGGACGTGATAGGAAGCGTTAGGAGGAACACGTTAAGGTGGTTTGGGCATGTGGAGAGGATGGAGAGTGAAAGACTGATGAGGAGAGTGTATGTGAGTGAGGTGGAAGAAGGGAGAGGGAGGGGGAGGCCGAGGATGAGATGGAGGGATGGAGTGGAGAGGTACATGAGAGAGGGGGGTGTTAGTTGGGAGCGGGGTAGTGAAATGGTGGGGGACAGAGCGACATAGAGGCGATTTGTTTGTGGCCACCCCGTGCAGGATTGAGGCGTCTGGCAATAGATAGATAGACAATCTCTGAATCATTCCACTTTGAATCCTCTGTTCTCAGACTTAACTCTGATCCAGTCAAATCTAGATTCTAGTGTACAGTGTAACTATACTCGTTTTTTTTCCAGCTGATGATCCACTTTTGTGAATGTGGCACCTGCGCACTCCTGCCGCGTGATTGGTTGGTTTCAGTTTCATACCTGAAGTATCATATACAGTAGGCGCGGAAAGTATTGACTTTTTTTGCCGACGTCATTCTTTTTCGCGTTATGTGAAGTAGGGCCAATACTACCCTCCCCTGTGATGCGAAATGAGCTGACGCTTTTTCAACGGGAGCTGGCAACCCTGCTTGATAGGTTTGGCACCACAGGAGTAGGCTCAGTAATGTTTGGGCAGCCACAGGAGGAGGATTGTCTCTGTGTGTGATGCACCACGAGGGCATGTTTTGACTCAAATAACACAGTTATTTGGTTACCTACCACATTCTCATCATGCCTAAAGTAACCACAAGCAAGGACAAACGTGTGGAAGTGATTACTTTATACAAAGCTGGCCACAAACTCCCATTTATTGCAAATCAGATGGTGTTAGACTGAGGACAGTGCAGAGACTGGTGAAGCGGTTCAAGGACAGTGGGGAGGCCATTCCTCCCACTCCACTTCCCAAGCCTGGGAGACCTCGTAAGACAACCTTCAGGACCCGTCAGCTGATCTCAAGGCAAGTTAGCAAGGATCCAAGGCTAACAGCACGGGATTTAAAAGAAAAGAACCCACAGTTGCTGGCAGATGTGTCTGTCAGAAGTGTGCAGCAACTGTTGCATGACGATCTGGGCTACAGGAGTTTTTGTGCTCGTAAAAAACCACTGCTAACTGCACTTCAGAAGAAAAAGAGAGTAAATTTTTGTAAGAAATATCTTGCCTGGAGTGAGGAGCAATGGAAAACTGTGCTTTGGAGTGATGAGTCAACATTTACTGTCACTGGTACCCCTTCATCACGAGTGTACCGCAAACCAGGCAGTGACCCCCTGGATCCTAAGTACACTTCCAAGTTTGTTAAATACCCAGCCTCACTCATGGCTTGGGGCTGCTTTACATATTATGGTGTTGGTAGGTTGGTAATTCTACCTGCAAATGAAAAAGTGAACCAGAACAATTATTTGGAGCTCTTATGTGATGTTTTAAGTGACTCTTTTGATAAAACCAAGGCAAGAGTATTTATGCAAGATTCTGCCCCTGCACATGTTGCAAAGTCAGTGAAACAGTGGCTAACAGACTGTGAGGTTCCCTTTATTCGAGATTGGCCCGGAAACAGCCCAGATATCAATCCCATTGAGAATTTATGGGCACACATGAAGCAGCAGCTGCGTAGTATGGACACATCGTCTTTGCCTAAACTTGAGGCTGCAGCTATGGAGCAGTTTTAGTCCGTCTGTTCTGCAAAACTACGCCATCAGTCTCCCCAGACGCCTTAAGAAGATAATAAAGGTGAAGGGGAATGCCAGTAAATACTAAATTCAATGGTGAGTGTTAATTTATTTGTTTCTCCTTGCTAACCACAAGAATGTTTTCTTTTTTTAAGATGGCGTCAACACTTTCCGCGCCTACTGTATACAAAAAAGAATTGTACCTTATATTCCAGTTTTTCTAAATGCTGTTTTGCATTGTCATTGTACTATACAAACAGACATGAAACGAGTATGTATCTGTGCTTCACCCAAACGGACAACGAATTTGAGGAAGTTGAATTTGAATTGAAATATTGTTGTAAAAGGTACACAGTTGTTGCATCTCTAATAAATAAATAAATATACAGTACATACTTACGGATATATATACTTACGGATAATAAGGACGAAGGTATCGAAGCAATGGATTAGATGTGATCCATAATAAAGTCGGACATCTTGCGAGACGAGACTTGTTTTTTCCCGTATGGCTGTCTCTCGCATGCCCCCCTTGCCCTGTAGTGACAGTTCCATTCTCCTCCCCACTTCCACCACTGACAAAACTGCCAATTTACTTAGAATGGTACTATTGTCTAATGTAACAAGTGCCTAACTATTAAGATTATTTGCACTTACCCAGCCAAATGCTTTTATTTTTTAAAAAATACCTTGTACAACAATCTATCTATCTATCTATATACCTAGGCTGCTTCCCCCAAGAAAAGGGAGGTAGCCAAGACAGGTCAACACATTACCAATTAACTCATCCACTCATACACATTCGTTTGCATCTTAGCCCCAAAGGGGAGAAGGGACAGATCCTCACCGCACCACACCACACGAGGGTCAACTATGCAGTGCAGTCAGTGACATCCGCAGCAGGGCCCAACAGCAAAGCTGGTTCACCCCTGCCACATCATAATGGACCGAGCCCCTTACCCGCACCTGACCTGATCAGCTGATCAGACAAAATGCGGGAGAATATCCCCTCAGGGCTGCGTCATCATTTATTCATTCACAATTTCCCTCCATTCATTTCTATCACGCACAGCCACTCTTCCTTGCTCAACAGACAACCCTCTCACATCCAATGCTCTCTTCACACTGTCCATCCACCCTATTCGTGGTCTTCCTCTCAGCCTTCCACCTCTCACATCAGATCTAGTTATTTTTTTCACCAATCGTTCATTATCCATTCTCTCCATATACCCAAACCATCGCAACACCCTCTGCTCAACTTGATCAGCCATCTCCCGAACAATTCCAGTTCTCCTTCGCACTTCATCATTTCTCACTCGATCCATACGCGTCACTCCACACATACTCCTCAGACACCTCATCTCCATTACATTCAAACTTTTCCTCTCTGCTACACCTATATTCCATGTTTCAGCCCCATATAATGCAGTTGGTACCACAATACCCTCATACAGCCTTCTCTTTACATCCATTCTAAGTGAACGACATCTAAACACTTTTTTCATTTTTCCCAGCACCTTTCCAACTTCATTCATTCTAAACTTCACTTCTGCATCTATTCTTCCATCCACAGCAACATGTGACCCTAAATACTTAAAACACTCTACCTCCTCAAGCAACTCACCATTCAAAACTATATTCATCTTCCTACCATCTACCAACCTCCTACACTTCATCACTGTACTCTTATTCTCATTTATTTTCAGTTTCCTCCTTTCACACACCCTTCCAAGCTCCTCAACCAACTGTCCCAATCTCTCCTCTGAATCAGCCACCAGTGCAGTATCATCCACAAACAGCAGCTGCTTCAGATTCCACTCTCTACCATCATTCACCAGACTCAGTCCTCCACCTAACACTCTTGCATTCACCTCCCTTACAACACCATCCATATAAATATTAAACAACCAAGGCGACATCACATATCCCTGCCACAGCCCCACTCTCACGGGAAACCAATCACTCACAGTATTTCCCACTCTTACACACGCTCTACTATTTACATAAAAACTTTTCACTCCTTTTAGTAACCTGCCATCAAGCCCATAAAATCTTAAAACATTCCACAAAGCCTCCATATCAATTCTATCATATGCTTTCTCTAAATCCATGAATGCCCAAAACACAACCTTACCTTTCGCTAAATACTTTTCACACACCTGTCTCAAAGCAAACATCTGATCCACACATCCCCTCCCTCTCCTAAAGCCACACTGCTCATCACCAATCACTCCCTCTGTACCCTCTCTAACTCTCTTAATTAACACTCTACCATACACCTTACCTACAACACTCAACAGACTTATACCTCTAAAGCTAGTACATTCATACTTATCACCCTTACCAACAATGGGACCACACAAGCACTTGCCCAGTCAATTGGCACCATACCTTGCACAAAGCACACATTCAACAATCTTACTAACCAGTCAACAACAGTCGCTCCACCTTTCAGGCATTCCACAGCACACCCATCCATACCTGCAGCTTTCCCTGTTTTCATCTGCTTTACTGCCTCTTGCGCTTCCTCCATCGTGAACAAAGATTCATTCAACTCTCCCAACACATCTATTCCTTGCACCCTTCCATCTGCCATAATCTCAGCCTCCGTTTCCTCCTCTACATTTAACAGTCTTTCAAAATACTCCACCCATCTCTTCCTTACTGCAGCCATCTCAGTTAACATCCTTCCATCCTCTGCTTTTACTCGCTCCTCCTTCCCAGACTCTCCCTTTTGCACCCTTTTCACCTCCTTCCAAAACATTTTCTTATTCTCTTGAAAATTCTCAGTCAACCACCTACCCCACCTCTCATCTGCTGCCACTTTAGCATCACGCACAACCCTTCTCGCCTTATTCCTCTTTTCCTTATACCTCTCATATGACACCTCATCCTTCCTCTGCAACCACACTTCATATGCATGTCTCCTCTCAGCCACAGCCATACTTACTTCCTCGCACCACCATTCACTTCCCTTTCTTACACCACCACCCACTCGTCTCACACGACACACCTCTTCCGCATGCCCCACCACAGCACTCTTAAACAACTGCCATTCCTCCTCCACACTGCCACTCTCCTGATCTTTCACTGCATTCCACTTATCTCTCAATTTCTCCTGATACTCTATCATTTTCTCTCTTTTATCCAACTCACTCACTTTCAAAACCTCCCTGCCACACCTAACTCTCCTAGCTTTCACCCATCTCTTATCTACTCTCAACTTTCCCTCCACCAGGTAGTGGTCAGACATACCTCCACCCTCCCCTCTCAAAACTCTCACATCCAACAATCTTCCTATTACATTCCTGGACACAACCACATAGTCCATCAATGCTCTGTCAACAACCCTTCCACCCTCCTACCCATGTATACTTATAAATATCTTTCTTCTCAAACAAGGTATTCCCAATCACCATCTCTCACTCAACACACACACCTATCATTCGTTCCCCATTTTCATTTCTTCCAGGCACACCATGCATACCAACTACACCTTCAACTGCTACATTTCCCACTCTAGCATTCAGATCCCCCATCATTACCACATTCACATTCGCTCCAAAGCTCTGCAAACACTCATCATCATCAATCCAGAAAGACTCCTTCTCATCTTCATCCCTTTCACTACCAGGCCCATATGCACTCACAAAAACCCACAACTCACGTTCAAATTTCGCTTTCACCCACATCAGTCTCGATGACACCTCTTTCCATTCAATCACACACTGCTGTACTTCCGGGCCCACTAACAAGGCCACACCTTCTCTTGCCCTTCCTCTATCAACACCTGACAATCTTCCATTCACACTTCCAAAAGTAGACTCACCTTTCTCTTTCATCTTTGTTTCACTCAAGCTAACACATCCAACTTTCTTCTCACAAACATTCTCCCAATCTCCTCCCTTTTAGCCTCAATCATACTACATCCACGCACATTCACAGACCCAACCTTCAGTGTACGGGGATAACTCGATCCCCCATCCCTTTCTCTGGCCTGTCTCTTTTTAGGAACATAAAAACAGAGGAGGAGGTCCCTAGTCCCCTAACCCCGCCCCTTTTAGTCGCCTTTTACAACACGCAAGGAATACGGTGGCAGAATTCTTCCTAACACAATCTGGCCGCAGAGTAGTAGTACCACCCCATAGTGCAGCCAGATTACGCCACAGGGGGGGTGAAGCACAGATACATACTCGTTTCGGGTCTGTTTGTATAGTACACAATGCAAAACAGCATTTATGAGAGAACTGGAATATAAGGTACAACTGTTTTTTTTTTTTCTGTAAATATGATACTTCAGGTATGAAATTAAAACTAACCAATCATGTGGCAGGAGTGTGCAGGTGCCACATTCACAAAAGTGGATCATCAGCTGGAAAAAAATCAAGTATAACTATTCAGAAATGCCCCTTATATGCAATACTGTAATATTATTGGCTGTATTTCAGTTTTTGAGCAATCATTCATATTTAGTAGTAGAGTAACCCTAGTCTCTCTGGCCAAGCAGATCTATCAACTGCAGGCAAGCCACTGTCCCTGCATTCCGTGCAGTGAACCAACGTTCCCTTGTGGTGGAAAGCACATCATCACAGTGAGATGAAGGGAAGAGTACAGAGGTTTGGTTCCTGAATAGATGCTGCACTTGTGTCTCTCCATCAAGTTAACAGGGGCACTATAGTAGGCTCTACATCACCCTGTTATTTAGTTATGGGGGTACCACCCAGTATTGTAATGGTTTCCTGTATTACAGGAAACCATTAGGCTTCTTAGTGTAGTCACATTGTAACTACAAATGCTTGCATTACTGCAATTATGTTACACTTGCCACATTTATGTAACTACAATTTTATGGCCAATACAGTTATGTAGCAGTTGCATTAACAAAATGTAATAGTTTTATGGCCAACACAATTATGTAACAGATGCACTGACAAACTGTAACTACAGTTTTATGGCAAATACAGTTATGTACCAGGTGCATTAATGCAGTGTTATGTTACAGTCACATTTGCATAACAGTTGTATTAAAACAATGTAACTACAATAGCATTAACATGATGTAACTGCAATTATACAATATTCATACAATTATGTTACTTTCACAATATTATGTATTTCACTTAATTAGCTTATAAGTTCATTGTAACATGTATATAATATGTATTAACCCTTTCGCGCACCATAAGTTTTATTAAGTTTCACGGCTCATGATTTTACTTGCCCGCGCCCGCCACCAGGCCGCCTGCGTGACACAAATTGCAAATATTCTTGCCTTATTTTCACCACCCAAACCTCTAACTATTGCCCTGAAACTCACATCATCTTATTCGCCGATGTTTGTTCTTGCTGATAAGCCAAAAGAAAAACCAGAAAAATACGATTAAAAGTACATTAGGCCGCCGTGAATAAAAATTTTGGAACACTGATCTCACTTCCCAACATCGTCGTTCGAGTGTTTTCCATCATTCAGAAAAATGTTATTATAAGTTTTGATAGAGAATTTCATTGGCTTTCTAATGAGGTGTGCCCGGTTGTGATGTGATTTGTAGTTTTCGAGAAAATAGCCAAAAACTAAAAGCCATTTTTGTAAAAAAATTGATTTTTTGTTCAGGGAGGTATACTGCATAAGTTTTCTCACACATCTTATGTTTTTATTACATAATCTTATGTAGAATTTCATAAGCTTTCTCCTGATACCTTTTAGTTATGATACGCCTCATAGTTTCTGAGAAAATCACAAAAAACTACAGGGTACTCGAGGCCGTGGTGCACTTTCGTCATGNGGACATTTGGAGATGGATAGACATGCCATGACTAATGTGCCTGGACACTGGGGCAGGTGGAGGTTTAATACACAAGGGGAAGGCACGATTGGAATACAGTAATCCCTCCACTATTCGACGTAATAGAGCCAAAGGCATGTCCGGACACTGGTTTTGTCCGAATATTGGTCTTGAAGCTCCAGCACCGGTCATTCATGACCCTAACCTAAACAAACCTAAATCAGAAAACTACCTTCCTACCTCCCTACTGGACTTGTATAGCACTTATTTAGGTCCCTTTTCACATAAATAATGCACACAAAGCATGAATTAATTGAATTTTAACCAAAAAATTATGATTTAGAGGTGAGTAAGGCATAGGTGGTCAGAACTTGCCAGCATAGTGTAAGTAAGTATCAGACATGGAAATCATCTTTTCTCACATTTTATGCACTAAATTATTGGATACAAACCATCAAATACAGTAAATGATGTAAATTGTTCCCAGAAAAATGGTTAGGTTAGGTTAGGTTAGGTTATGACCAGACATGAAATTCACTGCCTTTCACCTTTTTCATAGCTGGTGCACTTAAAAACCATGCATGAAAAAATTAAATTGAAAGCAGGAAATTATGATTAACATTTAGGGTAATTTTTTAACCCATTTACAGCATGATGAAAACATGTTAGACATGAAAATCTTTATGGTAATCATCTTGCACACAAATCAAAGGCATTCCCCTTTTTCATAGCTGGTGCACTTAAAAACCATGCATGAAAAAATTAAATTGAAAGCAGGAAATTATGATTAACATTTAGGGTAATTTTTTAACACATTTACAGCATGATGAAAACGGGTTAGACATGAAAATCATTATGGAAATCATCTTTCACACAGTTTATGCATGAGATTAATGATATGGAAAGAACAAAACAAGGAATTTTGATGAAGTTAGGGTACTTACGAGAATGATGCTGCCGTCCTGATGTATAACACGCTCGATCATCTCAGACTGACAGTAGGACCTTGCACCTAACACCTTAGCACTTCCGGTGCACTTTACACTCACCAGCACTTCTCACAAGCACTTTCCACAACGTTTTCTTTCGCATAACTTGCATCACATCACTTCACTGCACTGTACATAACAGTAAGTTCCCGTGTGGTTTAGTGACGAGTCCTGGAGAATTTATTCAATCTCAGCATACTTAGGAGTAAACATCACCTTCCTCTCCAAGTTTCGTCTGGTCTTCGAAGCGAAATCAGCCGTGTACTGCTGTAGTTTGTCTCTGGACTTCTTGATATCAAACAAAGTGGAGTGAGAGAGGTTGAATTCACGTAGGATCCGTGATGTTGGCCACCCGGCGTCCACCTTCTCCAATACAACTCCCTCTTCTTCTCCAGAGTCAGAACCACTTTCTTCCTCTTCTCAGGTGGCGGGGCCATTATCACACACATGATGAAGAAGGTGAAGAACAGCATCAAGCTCTGCAGGAGGTAGGGTATCACCACAAAACAAATCACTTCAGCCGCCATTTTCAGAGCGTGTTTACGAGCCAGGAGCGGAGCAGGAAATGAGATAGACAGACAGGCGTGATGCGCGAAAACACAGCCTAGTGGCGCGTGTGGGAAGTTCAAACTGACGTGGTCCAAAAAAAATCAGATTTTTCCCCGGATTTTTTCGAATTTTGGGGCATTTTGTGGGTCGGATAGCCCACAAAGTCCAAATAGTGATGCATCCGAATACTGGGCGTCCAAATAGTAGAGCGATTACTGTAATATCCTTTCCTTCTGTTAGTCACTGTGATGTTTCACTCGTATGCCTGTACACTAGAGAGGGAGAGTTTTAATAAACAAAGGAATGGCATGATCGACATAATATTATTGTTCTGTTGGTCACTATGGTGTTTTGTTCACTGGGGGATGCACGGGACTCCACTCGGGATATAAATTAGGCCAAAGTTACTATTGGGCTCGTCCAGTCTTACACTCTGGGTTCCTGGTCACTTTATCACTAGAATATACTATAAGGAATCACTCGCATGGTATAAACTAATGCACACATATATCTGGGTCTAGAAGGCACACACATAGGTAAAGTCCACTCATTTCACGATCACTGGTGGGCCGCAGGTTGATTCCTCCATCCGGAGGAAGGACAGAGCAGACTGACGCGGCTAAGGGCTCGGCCCGATGAAAGCCAGGAGACGGGCCTGACGTCCCGGGGTGACTGAGGACCCAGGGTACTGGAACCCAGGACGGCTGGACTGCGGCAATAGCTGGAGGGTGGCGTCGCCGTCAGGGTCGTCACATGGGAACCTCGGGCCGAGGGAGAAGTGGACAGGGCCCGACATCAGCTACTGGGTCTGCTGGGGCTCCGCTTCGGCTGCTGTTCACACTGGTGGAGTTGCAGGGAACCAAGGCCTCGGGTAAGGCCTTGCCACAGCTCAGGGGAAGGGTCCTCTCTTGCTGCAGGATCTCCTGTGGGAGAGAAGCGGACTGTGGCCTGCTCTACCTCCGGCCTGATGTGACTAGTGGCCGACGTCATAGTGGCACAGGGGACAACAGCTTCAGTGCAGCTAGTGGCCTGCTCTACCTCTGGCCTGACATGACTAGGGGCTGACGTCGTAATGGCACAGGGGACTGCAGCTTCAGGGCAGCTAGTGGCCTGCTCTGCCTCTGGCCTGACATGACTAGTGGCTGACATCGTAGTGGCACAGGGGGTTGTAGCCGTGGTGTGGCTAATGGCCCGTACCGTGGAGCTAAGAGGACTAGTAGCAGAGGGACGGACTATGGCTGATCCTGCTTCATACCCAGTATGGCTTGTGGCCAGTACTGTGGTGCTACTCTGGAGGGGAATGACTACAGGAGTCAGATGACTTATGGCCGGTCCTATCCTGCAGCGGGGATGCAATTGGGGAACAGACTATGGCCGGTTTTGCCCCCGTACCCGGTATGACAATGGCCAATACCACGGTGTTGTATGGAGTTGTAAACTCCACCCCTTACCTGGCGAGTGTAATTTCGGCCGGAGACTAGGCGCCAGTGACTGGTACTCTTCTGGGTCATCGGCTGGGAGTAAGAGGGGCGCTGGGGAGAGGTACAGGTGCGCCGTTCCTGCTCCGAGCCGCTCAGTGTCAGCGGCGGACTCCTGGTGGTGCTGGGGGGGTTGGCGGTGTTGGTGTCATCCGCATCGGCCGTCGCGTCGTCTGCAGCCTTAACCCCTAACTCCTGTATTTCAGTGAGATTGCTAGATACACTAGAGATAGTGTTATTTTGAAAATATTAGGTTAAGAGGTGAAGATTATATATATGTGCATGTGAATATAAAATTGAGCTTGTGAAGAACTCTGTTCATACTAGTGTGTTAGTATCATCCCGAGAATATGTTCAGCGGAGGTGGTTGCCCTCTTGCAATCATTGATCTTTTGTTAAATTTAGTCTGCCTTGTAATAATATCAGTGCGAATAAGTATTGATCTTAAAGTAACCTATTGTAAATCTGATCTAGTATCTAGTTTCTTATATTTGTATGTTTAGATTTAGTAAATATTTGTTTAAGTTTATGTTGTGTTTGAGACTTATTATCCCCTGGGGAGTTTTTATTGTGAGACTGAGTGGCCCGCAAGGTGTATTACTATCTTACTATTCATGCACTCTAAACAGCACACGCTACGCTAGTTACTATTTCGCAAGGCCCCACAAATCTTCACCTTACTTTCTTGGTGGAATAATTCTTCCCAGCATACACTGGGTGGTGGCAGACTACTCTTTGTAACTCTGATTCCTACGGTGTCTCAAAAATACATTGTAGGACACTAGTGACAGTGGTTGGGATCAGTAATTTTTCTTATAAATTCATACAGAGGTAAACAAATCGTCATGACACTGGGGTCATAGCGGTGGGAACTGTCAGACTGGCTTAATTTCTCATCATTGCATCGGAGGTCCAAAATTATATCATGACAATGTTTCAACTGGAATCTGTTAAGTGTGACTCCAGATTAGAGTGGCAAGTACAGTATATACTGCACTGATACAGCTTATGTATATAAGGACTGTATACAGTAGGCGCGGAAAGTATTGACGTGTTTTTGCCGACATCATTGTTTTTCGCGTTAAGTGAAGTAGGGTCAATACTACCCTCCCCTGTGATGCGAAATGAGCTGACGCCTTTTCAACGGGAGCTGGCAACCCTGCTTGATAGGTTTGGCACCACAGTAGCAGGCTCAGAAATGTTTGGGCAGCCACAGGAGGAGGATTGTCTCTGTGTGTGATGCACCACGAGGGCATGTTTTGACTCAAATAACACATTCTCATCATGCCTCAAGTAACCACAAGCAAGGACAAATGTGTGGAAGTGATTATACAAAGCTGGCCACAAACTCCCATTTATTGCAAATCAGATGGTGTTAGACTGAGGACAGTGCAGAGACTGGTGAAGCGGTTCAAGGACAGTGGGGAGGCCATTCCTCCCACTCCACTTCCAAGCCTGGGAGACCTCGTAAGACAACCTTCAGGACCCGTCAGCTGATCTCAAGGCAAGTTAGCAAGGATCCAAGGCTAGCAGCACGGGATTTAAAAGAAAAGAACCCACAGTTGCTGGCAGATGTGTCTGTCAGAAGTGTGCAGCAGCTCTTGCATGACGATCTGGGCTACAGGAGTTTTCGTGCTCGTAACAAACCACTGCTAACTGCACTTCAGAAGAAAAAGAGAGTAAATTTTTGTAAGAAATATCTTGCCTGGAGTGAGGAGCAATGGAAAACTGTGCTTTGGAGTGATGAGTCAACATTTACTGTCACTTGTACCCCTTCATCACGAATGTACCGCAAACCAGGCAGTGACCCCCTGGATCCTAAGTACACTTCCAAGTTTGTTAAATACCCAGCCTCACTCATGGCTTGGGGCTGCTTTACATATTATGGTGTTGGTGAGTTGGTAATTGTACCTGCAAATGAAAAAGTGAACCAGAACAATTATTTGGAGCTCTTATGTGATGTTTTACGTGACTCTTCTGATAAAACCAAGGCAAGAGTATTTATGCAAGATTCTGCCCCTGCACATGTTGCAAAGTCAGTGAAACAGCTGCTAACAGACTGTGAGGTTCCCTTTATTCGAGATTGGCCCGGAAACAGCCCAGATATCAATCCCATTGAGAATTTATGGGTGTACATGAAGCGGCAGCTGAGTAGTATGGACACATCATCTTTGCCTAAACTTGAGGCTGCAGCTATGGAGCAGTTTTAGTCCGTCTGTCCTGCAAAACTACGCCATCAGTCTCCCCAGACGCCTTAAGAAGATAATAAAGGTGAAGGGGAATGCCAGTAAATACTAAAGTCAATGGTGAGTGTTAATTTATTTGTTTCTCCTTGCTAACCACAAGAATGTTTTCTTTTTTTAAGATGGCGTCAACACTTTCCGCGCCTACTGTATGTCAGATATCTGAGAAAATCTGTAACCAGGAAGGTAAGTTCCCCAAACTTCCTGGTTAACTGGGACTG
>JAGKTI010011088.1:11716-27121 GCA_018397915.1 Birgus latro
CACACACACACACACTCTCTTTGTGCTGTCAGGTTCATAGTCAGCTAAGAGAAGTTGCCTATTATTACCTTTAAAGCTGTTCGACAGTTTTCTTCAGTTTGCAACACGATTCGTAAGGGAAAAATTGTAATATTTTTTAGTACATTGTTTACTTATAAGGAAGATTGCCAGTACTGTCTCCTCCTTCCTGTGCTACAGGAAGTTGGGCAGTGGGGCTGCCAGATTACTGACCAATATGAAGATGACAGAATTTCCAGCCCACTCCTACCATTTGTAGTCTCCTTTTACAATGTGCTGGGAATATGTGGAGACCATTCTTTTTCCCATGTCCAAAGGGCTAATGGGATGCAGCATCAGAAAGAGGATTGAAAATAGGTTATGACTGTTTTCTTTTGTATGATTTTTGCTGATAATAATGTTTTACACTTGTAAGGTGGAGTCAGGATTTCAGGAGCTTCAGTTATGTTTGGATAATTTTCTGGCCCATTTTGCCTGGTATGCTGATAGTTGTTTCACTTTCATACTTTCTTTCCTTGTGTCTTGGTCCTTCTTCACCCTATCCTTAGATGGGAATAAAGGTCAAGATGATGATGATGATGATTTTTCAGACTTGGAGTGGCTGATAGGACCTGAGGAAACCCGAGATGTTGAGGTGACCGTGACGCACCTTCCTCGCATGTCCCTTTCCACTTCACCAGGCACACCTGATGCACCTGTCACCAAACACACCTGGTCACAGGAGGTGTCAGTGGAGGAAGCATATGGTCTGTTGGAGAAGGAGATGTACAGGTTCATGCAGGTGGGGATTTTTTTTGCCATGGCAGTACTGTATATAGCAAGCACCAGGAACAAGTTAGGAGAGGATGCGAGTGAATAGTATGTTATACCACAGAAGGAGGGGTCATCTGAATAGACATAGAAATACTATGATAGTGTATTCTGTCTTCATGTAATAAATGGTCAAAAGCAGTTTAAAGAAATGAGAAGTAATATGCTGAGATAGATTCCAATATGATATGTGTCAACCCATACCCCTCACTGCACAATTGTTCCTCAGCTCCTTCCTCATCCCCAGAAAGGAGGATAGTGGACTGCAGAAGGGCAGCTTTAGCCTGCAGTTCATCTCAGATGGGCATTAGGCAACAACAGTGAAAAATGTGTTGAATGAAAACGTTAACTGAGGACATACTGTATGTGTTTTACTTTCCTTGATATTGAAGCTACACCTTGCCCCAACAGGTGGAATACCATAACTTCACCACTGCATATCAACTTGGGTCTGAGCTTGGTCGGCCCATACACGTGGTGGTGGCCTGGGGTGCCCTCGGGAGCCAAGCTTGCTGAGGCTCTGGTCGGGCGCTGCGAGAAGGGCCTCTGGCAGCGCCACGTATCACCACCCTCCTCAAGCAGAAGTTTGTGTCTTCCTGGGTCATGGTGTCAGAGCTAAAGGTAAGGAAATTCAGTGAATCCTTGTTATAAATTGCCCTTATGTGTATATGTGTGGGGGTGGGGTGGGGGGCTTTCAGTTGTCTGATGATGGTCCACGACAACCCAGATCTGAGGTGATGTGACAGACCTAACTGCCGTGTGAGGAGTGGTAAATAAATACTAATATTTCCCATAACTCTGCCTTCTGTAATGTAATGTTCTTTACAATACAGTATATGATATTTACCCATGCAGTAACAAGTTAGTGTAAATCCATAGAATATTGAATTACAGTTGTGTGGACACACCCTTCTGCTTAGTATTCACCAAACAAAATTTAATACTGTATATGGAAAACCTGGGTTCCATTGGATATAGTGAATAATCTGCTATAATGCTCACTTTTAACCCCCAATTAGTTCATCATATCGAGGGCTTACTGTACTATTGGTAATGTCTGGTACTGCAGCTAATTTCAGCCCTTACAACCACACAGAGATACACCCTGCAGCCAGTGCCTCTGGCCCGGTTTGCCCGACGGGCACTACACTCCTACACCTTCCCTGTCCAGATCCTTCTTCAGGATGCATCAGGCTATGTCATTGCCTCCACCAATGCAAACACCATCCTTGACTACCCTGGTGATGATGGCACTGCAGATGATGAGGTAATCAACAAGTTACAGGGAGTTGGTAAGAGGAAGGAAAGTAATGAAAGTGAAGTAAAAGGAGTCGGTACTGCAGGTGAGAAGAGAAGAGTTGTCATTGAGAATGATGAAAACAGAGTAGATATTGAGGGTGAGGAAAGAAAAGCAGGTATCGGAGGTGATGTAAAGGAGGTAGATATTGAAAGTGATGTAAGGGAGGTAGGTAATGAAGGTGAGGTGGCATTCCAGGATCCAGCAGAAGAAGCATACTACATATTTCTTCAGAATGGCTTGGCAAAGTACCGAGACATATTCCATGATGATTAAAGTCTCACCTTGTCTTAGGGCTGTATTATCATTGGTGTAGGAAGTTTTCCAACACCATACCTTATCAGTTTATATTTGTTTATGGCATTTCAGTTTTCTCCTCTACAGTATGTTATCTGTGCAGTCAGTTGATATTAAAAGCACACTAAGAAATAGGTGCTGGAAAGCCTCTCAAGCTGATGAGAATACCAAATTAAGACCAAGTCCACACTAAATGCTTGTTGGTGTGACTTAGAGTTCTGTGTCACCGTAACGCATAAAATTTCTTGCCCCCACCCAGCCATGTCCAATGGGGCCATTTGTATGGTTGTGGTGATGTAACATTCCCGCCCACACCTACGTGCACAAACAGGTGTTTGATGTGGACATGGACAAAACCCTGATAGAAGTCCAGTGCAGCTTTTACTTCATTTTCTGTGTGTCATTTTAAAAAGTATTTTGAAACATTTGTCAGTTGAGTACAAACCTTAATGAGCAATCTGAATTAGTCATCGTCAGCTTTACTTAGATATTTAATTTCTTTGTTAATAAAACATTACAGGAACCTTTTTCATATGTAAATTTAGCAGTCTTTTATGAAGTTTTAAAGAATGTGTAATGATAATATATTGTAGGAAGTTGTGAATTTGGTAAACAACATTACAGAAAAATTACTGAACTTGGCTGTGTTTTACTTTGTACATAAAGAACATGTAATTATATTTTTTATATAAATGTATTTTGTAATAATGCCTCTCAGTGTGTATGTGTTCATTTGTCATGGTTAGTGTTAGTGTTGTGCGTCCATGGTTGCGGTTTGTGTCTGCTATTACTATGCCGTGAATTGTTCATATGGAAGATTTATATCCGCATTTGCAAAAGTTATGTATTAGGAACACTTTTTGAAACCTGTGTGTTGGGGGTAGAGTCAGAATTTGGAGGGCTTGAATGGTGAGTATATGAGTGTGTGACCCATTTTTCTGGATGTGCCAATGAATAGTTCTTCCTCATTATATTTTCTCCTTGCTTTCTGCACCCTGCATCATGCCATCCTTTGATGAGAAAAGGTCAGGATGATGATGATGATTAGGGAGATACAATAACACTTTCAGCCCATCTTGGTCCTCAGGTATCCTGTACCTGAAGAATGTACAGGTTAGATTAAAATTATTATGTCTTCCTAAAGAGCAACATCTGTAAATGCGATTATAATTCTTCTTTGGTTGTGTAGTGTTGTTGTGTTTAGTAGTTGCATTGGTGCTGTGACCACCTTGATTGTGATGTTCCTATTGTGATATTCTGAAGTCTTTAGCATAGACTGTCTCATGGATAGACATTAAAAAGAGTTGGAAAATATATTACTGCTAAATATACAGTACCATATTTACAGAGCCACTCTGTACTATACTGTATATATATATATTTTTTACATAGTTTATAGTCTTTGTTTTTTAATTCTGATCAGGTTAAGAGGAAGCTTGGCATAATTTGATCTTATATGATTTGATTTATGAAGGAGAAGATTTAGTCAATAGCTAGTGAGTGGGTGAGTGAAAGTGAGAGCTACAGATTCATGATATTATTGCCATAAAGCTTGTGCTGGGCAGTAATGGATATTTGCATTGTTTTAGCTCACACTGTCACTCGACTATCACTCTCTTCTTGAAGTCCTGCCCAGTAGTCTTCCCTTCCTTCTGTCTGACTTCAGTATTTTTACTATTGTATTCACTTTAATTCATACATTTAATGGGATTCCTATGGCAGACCTTTTCCCTTTTATGTATATGTTTCCTTTTTAGGAATTTTATCTGTTGTATTTTTTCTGTTAGCAGCACATCATGCAATGAGTAGAATATGTATATTTTGTTCAGTTGTGTAGGGTTTTTAGCAAAACTTAAATAGCATTTTGTTACTGGTACATGCGTCTTTTATTTGATTTGGTGTCACCAGAGGTCAGGTTTGTCTGTGTGAAGTCCTAAGCTTCTTTGCTGGGATTATGATCACAGGATTTTCAGCAGCAAATACAGGTGTTATAGTACCTAATAAAATGGAAACATTTTTTAATTTAATAATGTTAGGAGATTGGATCCAGTAGAAAATATTAATACCCTGTAATACTTGGCAAAATCACGGTACCTACTATATTGTAAGATAGCACCTTAAAACCTATGAAAGTGCTTCAATATCACATGATGAATATTTATTAATTGGTTGCACAAATGAATGTATATTAGGTACATGATCCTCACATTGGAAAATTAAAGTAGACGTTTAACCTAATTTATCTAGCAATTTACCAGTGCTTATTCATTTTATTTATGCTGCTGCCAGATGATTTTTTAAAAACTGAGTAAACATCTCTTGTACTGAACAGGTTAATGAAAGCCGTACAAGTTCATAATTGTCTTATTTTTAAAAGTTTCGTCTTAGCTGAGTAAAACTGTGCTGGTATTAAGAACAAAATAAACTACATCTGTGGATTGAAGGCATAAACAGCATATGAATTAGTATTTCCAAGTATTTTATAATCAGCCAGAGTACTTACAATATGCATTAACCTTTTTGCGGTTTTTATTGATCTCAGACACTATACTGTAATTTGTATTTCCCTAATGTTTCCTGCAGTGAGAAGTACCATACGTTAATATGAGCAGTTGATGTAATATAAATAGCAGTAAGTGTAGGTAGTTATCAGCTAATTCTTCACCATATGACTAAATGGCTGGGTGATAAGGAGCAACACACTTTAACCCGTTAACTGCTGCATTAAGGTTCGTGGTCGATCCCCCCATGCACAAAAAAATGGGATTTTTTTTTTTCCCTTAGAAATAATTTTTGCTCTTATAAATGAAAGAGTGCATGGAAAAGAATAGGAAAACCAAATATGAGTTCATTATTTACCTTAGTTTGGCAGTGGTATGCTATTTATGAACATTTGGGTGAAAAATGTGTGCCTTTAAAAAAAAAAAAAAAAGCTTGATCACATGATGTACGTAGCAGTCGCACGCTATTCTTCACATGATGTACGTAGCAGCTAACGGGTTAATGTTGTGAGATAGGTGAAATGTTAGTTAGTTAAGAGAGTTAACAGCAGCTCTGATCCATGTGTAATTGGTCATGTGAATGAACTTAACCTCTTCCATTCAATTATCTATTCTTTAATTCATTTTTGCTATTTACAGAAAGTTTTTTTCAGCCTGGGTGAGACTTTCAGAAATGAAGTGCTCTTTTAAGATATAGCTCCCATTAACTTTTCACCAGTGGAGATCCTTCCTAGATTGAATTAAATTGTCTGGTGGTGGACTGATCAGAATGAAAAATACGGTATATCACTGGACCGAGTGAATGCGAGGCCTGGAGGAGCTAAGTTTACGATGGAAGAGTTGAGAGATAGGATGGGACTGGACTGTATTGGTGTTGTGATGAGGAGAGGTAGATTGAGATGATTCGGGCATATGGAAAGGTTGGGGATGATATTTGGGTGCAGAAAGTGAGAAGTCTGGGATGAGGTCATTGAGCGTGACCTCAAGGATAAGAGACTGAATAGGGAAGCTGCCAGAAATCAAGCAACATGGAGAGCCGCAATTAGGTAACCAAGGCTGATGCATGCAAGCATGTTGGAGCCTTTAAAAATGACATGAAACAAACAGAGAAATAAACTGAAGGAGTTAAGTGGTTAATCTTGCTCACTCTGATACCCATTTTACATTCAAGGTTGAATCCTGTGGAAAATTAGTCTTCCCTGTGCTGTACTGATTTATTATTCTGTACCATCATTTAATATAAAATGCTTGGATTTACAACCATTTTCAAACTGTAAGGGCAACTATGGAGTGATTACTTCCAGTCATGACTCTGGTGGTCATCACTCAAAAGCTTTGTTGTTGATGAAAAAGAAATAGGGTATGTTACATTCTCACAGCCTTGTATTTACAGCAGACTGATTTTATATTTCACTGACCCACTACCAAAATATTTTCTGGACTGAGGTAGCCTAACCTCAAACCCGTACACCTCACAAGGGGTATTGTAAAACTGGCTGTTACCATTGCCAGTTTGTATACCATTGCATACATTTTTTGCCACTTGCTGTATTTCCACCAAGCACAAATGTATGGTGCTTCGTGTTATGTACCAGTAACTCTACATTGCTTTTAAGGTAATTTTCACAATGGTTCTGTGAGTGTTGACTTTACGTAGTCTTATTTTAGAGGTTATTGTAGTAGCTTTAATATTCATTTTAGAGATTATTTTAACTGCTTTAACCCTTTCTGTGCGATGATGATATTATTATTATTATTTTTTTAAATACCCCCAGATGATTTTATTCAATTTAGGGGAGATGTCCTATAGTGAAAGAGTTAATTTATCCCTTGTTGAAATGCCCCTCCTAAGCTGTATAAAATCATCTGGAGATAACAGTAGCAATTAAATGAAATAGAGGCAAAAAAGACTTTTAAGGTAATTGTATTGAAGGGGTTAATATACTCTGTGTTTAGCTTTATGGGGCTGTTCACAATATTTACCTTACTGGCTTCATTTGGCAGCTTCGTGATACTGTCCCACCTAATGTGGCACTTATCAGCTTTAGGCATTTTCTTCACAGCTTTAATAAGTAAGGTGCTTGATGTTTGTGATCGTGTTAAAGTTTTAAAATGTATATTATGGTGCAGGCACTTATTTCATGCATTCACATAACTGTGATGATGATTTAGTTTGTAGTATTCATCACAGTCACTATGTACTTACTTTTACTTCAGGTCTTAATGACGGAGCAAATACAAACAGTATATAAATTTTCTATGCACAGCACTACTATATATATTTGTGATACACATGTCCCCCCCCCCATCGCTTGGAGCTTCTGCAAGTCACCTATCTGTAACCTGTTTACAATTGTAACCTTTTAAATCTTCTCAGTACCATCAGACTATTTAATTCAGTGTAGGAGATCCCACTAATAATGGTGAAGTGAGTAAAGGGTGTCAGACCCCTGTAGTTTGAAATGTCTCTTCTAAGCTAAATAAAATTGTTTGGTGGTAATAAGAATATTGTATAAAAAAACCTGAAAAGGTTTTATGTTCAGAGAGCTGTTGCCTCTCCTGACATTGAGAGGACCCTCCTTACGTTCTAAGGGGTCTTTGTATGCAGCATGTGTTAGGAGTGTGATGCTGTATGGTAGTGAGACCTGGGCAGTAAAGGAAGAAGATATTCGCAGGTTTAAATGTACAGAAATGACAATGATTAGGTGGATGTGCAGTGCGTCCCTGCGTGTAAGGCCTGGGGGGGCTGAGTTTACGATGGAAGAGTTGAGAGGTAGGATGGGACTGGAGTATATTGGTGTTGTGATGAGGAGAGGTAGGCTGAGGTGGTTTGGACATGTGGAGAGGATGAGGGATGATAATGGGGTACAGAGGGTGAGAGGTGTTAATGTTGGGGGAGGGGTAGACCGAGAAAGACATGGGACGAGGTCATTAAGTGTGACTTAAGGGTTAAGGGACTGAACAGGGAGGCTGCCAGGGATCGAGCAGCGTGAAGAGCCGCCATTAGGTGACCAAGGCCGACGCATGCAAGCATGTTGGAGCCTTCAAAAACGAAACGAAATTGTGGTAGCCAAGCCTCAGGTCCCTTCACCTTAGTTAATAAGGGCCTGGATGTTCCTTTCATATTTTCCAGTAGTGGTGCTGCAGTAAAGTGTGATAGCTCTCTAGAATTACATTCATAGGTGTTAAAAGTAGATAGGAGGATGGTGATGATGATGATATGTAATTCATAATACTGTAGTTGCTGCATCCCCAGGCTTCTCTGGACATGAACCTGGTGGGCTGCAAGCTGAACTTACCCTCCTCCTGCAGTTCACCACCCTCCTTTAGAGGGATAGGGATGGCATTGAGGGACGTTTGTATAACCAGGCAGTTCAACTGCATGGTTATATTGGTGCCAATATGTGGAGACATTCTTCTCCAGTACCATACTGTATGTTGAACAAAAATACATAGTAGTTGTCCTGCTCAGAACTCCTGTTTTTTATCAAGTCAGTACAGCTCAGAGCAGTACTCCAATGATTCTAGGAGATTATTTAGGTCTTCCATGGCATATTGAGTGATCTTATAAGTGATAGATAAAAAGACACCAACAAACCTGGTAAACCCATGTCTGTCATGATGTATTTTTAGCACGTGTGCTTTTGTATACATAATAAGCATTTTTGTTTGTTTTGTGGCTGAACAGAATATCTCATTGATTTTGCCCCTCCTGATGTGCCAACTTCTGAGCATTTCGTAAGAGACCTGGAGGAGTTATGTCTGGTTAGAATCAGGAGGGAAGCAAGTGAAAATTCAGGAGGTGTTTAGAGGTACATGTGGTTTAGAGGCTCATAGTTAGCTGAGCCATTCATGTGCAAAGTTCTCCTTGTTGAAGTACATTTGTAATGTGATACTGAATATCTTTCAAAAGAGGTACTATATATTCGGTCATTACAGGAGATAGATGCTCTTGTGCTTTGAATTATGGTGGAACACTGATGCAGTGTTGCACACTTTTTTTGTTTAATCCCTCAATGCTTGCCTTTTCCAAAGAATGTTGAACAAAAGGAATGTCAAAATCTTGATCCATTCACTTAGAATACATAATCACATCACTGTAAAAAGAGTCATGTATGCCATTACCTATGAGGTGCCATCCAAAATTTTCCGGACTAATGCCATATAAAACTAAAAACTCACCATAGCTCCTATTGGCCTCCATCACCCTCGAAGTAGTTCCTTTGCGCATTGATACACTGGTTCCAGTGCATCCTCCATCTCTGGAGTGCTCCCTGGAAGTCCTTTTCAATGAGACTGTCGAGCACCGTCGCTTATTTCTTCTGGATGTCCTCAGTAGTATCAAAACGATGCCCTTTTAGCTGATCTTCATTTTAGGGAACAGAAAGAAGTCACAGGGGGACAAATCCAGCAAGTAAGGTGGGTGGGGGACGATAGCCATGTTCTTTGCCAAAAACTGCTGGGTGTTGAGCACACTGAGCCATGGCATTGTCATGATGAAGCAGCTAGTTGTTGTCTCGCCAGAGGCCAGGGCACCACCTTCTCACATCATGCAGCTGCCATAAAACATCACAGTAGAAGTTGGAATTCACAGTTTGGGCAGCTGAGACAAATTCTTTACACACAGTCCCCTTGATGTCAGAGAAAACAATCAGAATGCTCTTGACATTGCTTTTCACCTGTATGGTCTTTTTTGGTCTTGGTGAGGCTGTCCGACCGAGAGATTGCTCACCATCACTTGCTGAATCATTGCCAGGGTCTTTGTTACATTTTTCCCTGAGATTCGCACAAAATTTGATGCATATTCGCAGTTCCTTTTTTATATCCATCTCGAAAATTGCCAGACAACACATGCACGACAGCAAACAAACAAACCACTAACCCCCACATCCGCCTAGTTCCGTGCCGCATGGCACACTCACAATGCATGTTAGTATTGCCACCTAGAATCACATTGCGCTAAGGCAACCTGTTTAGGAGTCACAATCCCAGTCTGGAAAATTTTGGATAGCACCTCGTATTGTACATCTACATTACAGGTATATCATTATATGATCTACTGAATTTGAATTACCCGGAAAAAAGTCTTTTATGAAAATTTATACTTTATAGCAGAGTGCAGTGTTTTTATTATTGTTAACCTGTTTATATCTGTGGCAATGAGGAGAAAGAATTCTGTGTTCCCATGCATTTCACACAGGATGACTAAGAGCCGTAGTCTAAAACTGTGGGAAGGCGTTCACCTTGCCCTATCCGTATCTTTTGGTAGTCTTAAAAGGATAGTGTTCCTTTGGAATTACCTTGGCATAGTGTATTGGTCCAGTACACAATGCTGAGGTAATCCTCTCCTGTTTCCAAGGGAACACTATCCTTTTAAGACTACCAAAAGATACTGATAAGGCAAGGTGAACGCCTTCCTACAGTTTAAGACTACAGCCGTAAAAGATCAGTGGGATGGCTGAATACAGTCAGTCTTTGTAATTGGCATATTAGTGTCACATCCATTCTGCATATCACATATTGCAAATATATATAAAAGCCCATGTTATTGGGTGCGGTTGACAGTTTGCCCTACCTTTTCCTTTTCGTTTTTTTTGAGCCTCTTCACTACAGTGATGTATTTTTTATTTCCATCTTGATACTCTCAGAGTTTTATTTGACCCAGGAAAAACAACAAGTTGATCAGGATATATGTAAACTTCATCAATGTACTGTATTTGGTGTAAAAGGTCTTCCCTGAGAGTATCTGGCAGTAGCATGAGTAAACTACATTAATATGCCATCATAGTAAGGGAACTGGAATGATAAAGAAATAGACTTATAGATAGTTTCACACGGCAGTTTATTGATACAGTGCTTATAATTTTCCTACTACTTTTAACTACTACTACTTTTAACGCCTTGAAACTGGTTGTGTATTTTGTTGATTTCTAGGTACTTTCAGATTATTTCATCTATGTTGGGGGAGGCCTGCTGTAATTGTGGAACATATGAAAGTTTTATCTAACCCTTGCAGTGTGAAAAATCACCCCAAAGCTGAATAAGGTTGTCCAATGGTAACATTAATAAAATGAAGGATATGTCATTGGATTCAGAGGGTTATATAACATATTGCTTTGTGACAGAGTGTCACACCTGTTATTTCTTTCATTACTAATAATTTGAAAGCTTGATTGCTGTTTTGGGATGTATGGTCCTTTTCAAAGGGCACTCCACTGATGTTTTTTCTGTTTATCTCTTGTTTTAATATCCTGTCTCTTCTCTTGTAATTTGCAGTTTTGGAGTATGTTTCCATTTAGAGACCATTGACCATGTGTGGATGTGTAGGTCTTTTCACTTGATGGCAGCTTCCCTGATCTTGAGCCATTACAATGTTCAGTTCAGAGGTTTCCATGCAGAGCCTCACTCAGTGTCTTTCTTGGTGTGTTTGTGGAGTTTTTTCTCTTCACATTCACATGTGTTACTCTCCTAAGCCAATCCCCTTCACCGTCCTTTCAGTTTGTCTTGACCTTTTCAACCAACCACTTCACATCACTTCTCTACTACTTCTTATGTACAGTTACTTCATCATCTTAACTCTTCACTTTGCACTGAAAAATGAGGTGGATAGGACTCAAAAATGTGAAAGAGGAGGATCAGAATAAGAAATCTAGCAGTAGAGTTTGCCATGATCTAGAGTATACAGTTATTCATACACCAATAAAGTTGTCAAAATCCTCACTCCACCTCACAGGCAAAAACCATTTGCACATGTTACCTATATATGCTGTACTTAATCTGTGGAACAATTATTCTGTGAATGACCAAGTTAAAATAGGAGAGCAGCCCTTAATTGTCATATGCCTCTTCATACAAATTTCATCCATCCATTTCAGTCCCTTGTCAGGTCTTTTGCTTTCTCAACTTCCAAACCTTTTTTACACATTAAGTTATCATATCCCTCTGTCTTCGTGGCCGTCCATTCTTCCTCATATCTTCAAACTCATAAAGTATATACCCTTTTAATTACTTGTTCTTGTCCATTCTCTCTTTATAACCATATCATCTAAGCATATGCATCTTTACCTACCAGCCACTCAGCTTCCTCACTCCACATGGATAAGACACATATGTCCCTCAGCAAACCAAAAATCATCATAATCCAGTTTCCCTCTTCTATAAAGAGATGGGTAGGTTTCATGCAAAGAAAACTTGTGAATCTTTTACTTTTGATTTTTTTTTTTTTTACAGTATTGTGAGTAGAATAATTTTATGAGCTGTGCAGTGAATAAGAAGCACAATAAAGTTTGTATAACAGTCGGCTGGTGTCATTGTTAACCATATATAAGTAGTAAGAGGCAAAATTAAGGAAAGGGACTTATTTTAGACTGGTATATGTTAAGGAAACAGGAGAGTGATTAGAGTACTCTAATGGGAATGGAGGAGTTGTGTGTGTGAATACTGTATATAGAAGATACAGACAGGTAATTTAAAATCCTGTGCCTCTAAAGGTGCTGTGGTGATTTAGTTGTAGCTGAAGCCCAGTGTTCAGGGTTTGAGCTATACTCTGTTGCAGTTAGTTTTAAAAAGTGGGTCCTTGCAACATGTACTTTCATTTGCCTGCAGAATTTGGCACCCTGTCAGTTCTACTGATGACACATACAAATTTATAGCCACATGCCTCTTGCTATGGACACTTCTTCCCTCATACTTCGCCAGCATGAGAGGGGTTAATTCTATCACTACCACCATGGTGCAGTGGACTTAAATTTGGACTGAAAAGATATAGTCTAAAATCCCTTGTAGTTTGCTAAAAGTAATGCTATTAAAGTATTTCAGTGGTGGTTGCGGTTAAAGGATGGTTGGTATATTTCATATTGAGGAAAATCCTCAACAGAAAAAATAATAACAATATGGTGCGTGTCAAAGCATATATGATTGCCTAACTGTTTACAACAGATGAGATGATAATGTACTCGTGAAATAGTTTATTTGGGAAAAGTAGGTGATGATCCACTCTTGAATAAGATATAGTTGTCTGAAAGGTTACACAGTTCTTTTTAAACTATATCGGTCAATAATTATTCAGTGTCCTCATTTTCTACTTAGAGCTGAAGAGACATTCTCTTACAATATTTATAAGAGCGTGCACCAGTACCAGCATGTGGTAGGGATAGTATTGGAACCAATTAGTCTCCGCCCCCTACTTCCACTCAGCGAGCGTTACCAAAAAGAAGGTTGCCTAAAATCTCCGATCATTAATAACTGTTTACAGAATCGGAACCCAGAAAGTAGATTCGGAGAATAATTTCATCAGTAACCATACCCTACAACATCATACAGTCAGATAAAAGTAATGCAGTGAAACATTGTTATTCTGCGTATGCCCCGTGCGGGGCTCCATGTGACTCCAGCAACAAGATTCATCCTTCGTCAGTCCAATGTAAACACAAGTGGAATGTGGGAGTATATCGTCCTTGCCCTCAGTATTTAAGCATGCTACCGCTATGTCGTGGATGTTATCGCTAATTACCAACAAGGAGAGTGATCACAGTGCCTAGCTAGTGGATATAAGTGTGGTGGGCTGCGAGAAGAGGCAGGACAGTGGCCAGACAGGTGAGTGCCACTGATGCCAAACTGTGTCACTGGCAGCTCCTCCCTCCCCTCACCATCACCACCATCACAACACAACGTGGACCACCATACCTGTCATAACACCCCATAACTCCTTTTGTTACACTGATATTGGGGTGATTGATGGTGCGGGTGGATTTGGGAGGAGTGCAGCCTAAAAATAATCGTAAGTATTTCGTGTGTCAGCAAAGGTGATTGACAAGTAAGCAAAAATTTCTCCACGCAAAACTTGACAGGACTGACATAAAGTTAGTGCAGGAACAGAAACTAGGAAACATTGACCGATAATTTACTCGAAAGTATTTTTTGACTATGCAATATTGTTTCGTGTCGGTGAAAGTGCATAAAAATGGAGTAAGCATAGGATAAAAGGTGTTTCTGTAACTTATTCCCCTCACTCCCCGTTTTGTGTATTGTTTGATTAGTGTTACAGTGACAACGAATACATAGTAAATAAAGAGGGGAAAAGGATTAGCTACTATATAGCAATATAAAAAAATACCGTGCAAAACAAAGCTTTTGCGATGGAAATCATAGAGAAGACCAAGAATTTGTCCTGTGTAAAATAAATAAATATACCAGATTATGGGCTGAAGCTTAATATTTACTGGTTTGGCGTGTTTAATTAGAAAAATAGTTTAATCATGCATCTAGTTAGTGTGTTAATCATATGTCACACGAGAACGGAAGTTGATGACGTCCTTTCCCGCAGTGTGTCAGCCGGGGTAGGGGAGGGGGGGGGCAGGATGAGGTAAATGATAAGGTGAGGGTGAGGGGAAGGGGTGAGGGATGGGGGATATGGAGGAGTTAGAAAGGGGAGGGGAATGGGGCAGGATGAGGAAAATGGGGGGGGGGGAAGAGGGGAGGGGAGCTGTACAGAGAGAAGGGAGGGAGAGAAGGTGTGTGTTTGGGAGTTACGGGGGGGACGATGGGGGAAAGGCCTGAAGGAGGGAAGGGGTGTGAGAGGGTAAAAGAAGAACGTGGTAGGAGAGGGAAGATGTGAAAGGGTGAGGGAGGGGAGAGGAGAGAGAGGAAGGGTGTGAGGTGATACTAGTCAGAGCAGTGGAGGGGGGGTAGGGCAGCCATCTGTGTAGGGGTTACAGAGGAGGGGAAGGGAGGGAGAGAGGGGGTGAGGATGAGGTAATGGTTGGGTAGGGAGGGAAGGGGGAGGTGAGGAGGGAGATCACAGTGGAGGATAAAGGAGAAATGGGGTAACCAGATAACCAACTTACACCAGACCACTGTCTGTCACTATAATGTTTTTATTTTCACTCATCTGTTTCATTTCAGTGCTGTGTGTGTATAATAATTATCCTCCTATCGTACATCATGCCAGTGTTTGCTGTTTTTTTTTTTTTAGGCTATCTGTTGTAGCCTAGCCGCCTACACCATCCGCTTTCTACCGTTACTAGCTAGCTTTTATTTCACATAGTGTGCCATGTATAAGTCGTATACCCTCCTAAGCTATACCATACCACTGTCTACTATCGCAGTCATTTTCACTGTGCATTGCATCTGTCCTCCTCCAATACACCCTACCACTGTCTTCTGTATCACTGCTGTGCCTTGTACGTAACCTACACCATACCACTGTCTGCTAGCACCGTAATCTGTTTCACCGTCTGTGTTTTGTATCTGCCCCGCCCTTCTCCTAACACCCCTATGAATTATGAGTGAGGGCGGGGGAGAGGGGAGGAGGGAAGGTGTGGCCGTAAGGTGAGAGGTGGGCAGGAATGGGTGAAGGATTTGGGGGAGGGCTGTAAGGAAAGGGAGGGTAGCGAGGGAAGGTATGGCAGGGGAGGGGAGAGAATCGTGAAGTTGAGAGAGAGAGAGAGAGAGAGAGAGAGAGAGAGAGAGAGAGAGAGAGAG
>JAGKTI010011089.1:0-14995 GCA_018397915.1 Birgus latro
TTTGTATTGTTTTTGTTTAATCTTGGAAGGAACAGTTTGCGGGCCCATGGCCTTTGGTTCCTTCTTCCTTGCGTTAAAAAAGAATAAAAAAAATCCAGTCCTCCGGAACACTACCTTCCTCCCAGGCCAATCTGCACATCTTCCACATCCATTCTATTACTACCTCTCCTCCATGCTTCAGCATTTCACCACACACTCCATCAATTGCCAGGGCTTTCCCCATTTTAACTTTCTTCATTGCCTACACAACTTCCATCCTACTGGTTTCTTCCTCTCTTCTCACATCCCTCCTGCCTGCCATTCCCCAGTCACTTATTCTTGCATTACTTTCATTCTCTGTTCAAAAATTCCTTAAAGTGTTCTCTCCATCTGCTCACCTTTTCTCCCTTATCCACTAGTAATCTACCATTTTTATCTTTCACTCCCCAACTAACTTCTTCAGCACCCTGTCTAACTCTCCCTACCCCTCTCCAGAACATTTTCTTACATTATTATGAGTCATACCTATTCATTACACTTTTGCCGCTGAAAGGCAACAGAAACATTAGTCACGGAAACACGCCCTTACGTAAAGATAACATCCTAATTACTTTCTTGATAGTGGCCATGAGTGACAGATCAATTTGCTGATATTTCGGAGGAGTGATAATATAACGTCAGAGAGCCTGATAGTGGTACTGTTTTCCTTATACTCTTCCGTATCATAAGAATGCAAACATTCTTGTTATAGACACATTTTATTATACAGTATAATAAACATAGCTGGTGACGAATGATAAAGGGAATACTTTTAGACAACTGTGTGATTCACACGCCACTTGAGAGAGTTCGGCCCGTTCAGTCTTGGAGGTTCGTATGTGCTGTTTACTACTCAGAAAGAGTTCCCAGATATCTCCACATGCCATACCAATGTCTCTATCTATCTATAGCCCGACGCCCTAATCCCGCAAAGGGTGGCCGCAGACAAAACGCCTCCAAGCCGCTCTGTCACCCACCATTTGCCTACCCTCCCCCCAGGTCACTCCCCCCTCCCTCATATACCTCTCAACTCCATCCCTCCACCTCCTTCTCGGTCTTCCCCTCCCTCTCCCTCCCTCCACGTCACCTACATACACCCTCATGGTCAGTCTTTCATTCTCCATTCTCTCCACATGTCCAAATCACCTCAGTGTATTTCTCCTAATCTTCTCAACCACATCCACATCCACCACACAACGTTCCTTCACTTCTTCATTCGTCAACCTGTCCCTCCATGTCACTCCACATGCTCCTATCAAGTAACTCATTTCCACTGCTCTCACTCTTGGCTTGTTCCCCTCTAGCAAGTACCACGCCTCGCTTCCATACGTCAGAGTATGGATCACAATATAATCATGCAATGACTTCTTGACTTCCATACTCACCTCCCTATTTCTCATCACCGCTTTCAGTGAACCAACAACCTTCCTTCCCTGCTGTGGGGCAGAATATTCTTTCGCAACTGTACATGATATTGAAAGAGGAAAAAATTGCCGGGCAATCAAGCTATTGAGCTGTGTACGGAAAAGCCACACACACACACACACACACACACACACACACACACACACACACACACACACATACATACACACACACACACACACACACACACACACACACACACACACACACACACACTGGTATTATGTGTATCATCAATTCCCTCCTTCACCCTCACAAAAAAAGATCGGTATGTACTGTTATGTGCTCGTAAGGTATGGCTATTGACCATTAGACCCGGAATGACATAACCTTGAGTTGGCCTACCCGGTCCGTGAGTATAACATGCAGATTTTAGTTCTCATTTATATATACGTTCAGACATTCCTGGTTTGTTGGCTTTTGTGTGTGTTCACCATTTGTGTGTACACCATTTGTGTGTGTTCACCATTTGTGTGTACACCATTTGATTTTGCTGCTTAGGCATTTCCGGTATGTAGGTTTTTTGCTTTCAGTATGTATTTGTATTAAGTGCTCACTGTAAATACGTGTTTTTGTGGTGCATGTTTTTAAAACCAACATTGTAGGCCTGTATGCCTGCAGTGCCTAGTTAAAATGCTATATAAGACACCAAAACCTATGTTTATCGACATAATGCACAGTAGTATGCAAGTGGCTATCAGAAATCTTATTTATTTACTGGTGATTGAATAAGTTTGTGCGCTTAATATGCTGTTAACTGCAATACATTAAATAAATATACGCCTGTTACTGTAAGTTTCATTATTCATGATAAATCGTATGAAATAAAATAACTCAGAAATATTTAGAGGAGAGAGAAAATATGTGACAATAGATGGAAGAGAGAAATATCTGTTACACAGCATAATATTGAAACAATAACTTTACGTCTGTTACTGACCAAGCACATACTACATAAAACAGGCGGAGAGTACATCAGGATGATAAAAACAATAGATGTACTGTACTCCTGCTGTTTACAAATAAATAAAGGATAAAACAGAGTGGAAGAAAAATATAAATATAAGGTTAAACTGCCATTACTTTAACATCTGAATGAGGGGAACAATGAAAGCCTATACTCCCGTTTTTTACCATATATGTACTGGGAGGAGGAAAAAAAAAACTGAGGAAAAATAAACATAGCTACTGCATAACACAAGGATGAAAGAAACAATAAATATACTCCTGTTAATGTGTATTAAAGGTTTATATTGGTTGCCCAATAAGATTCCACATTAGTTACCCATAAAAAATAAGGTTTATGTAACCACAATAGAGGGGGAACAAAATTGCCAACAAGTATTTTAGTCATCCATTTTTCTGTTGGCTGCGGCAGTCACGTTCCTACACACCTTTCCCTCCCTGCCTCACCTCAGATCATATCACTCACACTCCAAGTCCTTTTCACTGCAACTCACAGTACACTCATTTACTCTCACTTAGATACCTTCTCACTCATACTCATTCAGTCACAGTTCTCACTCACACATATTCACTCAAACGCTTTCTCACTCATTTACCCATATTTCCTTATCATTCACACTCATTCATTCACAATCTCTCTCCCTTACAGCACTCACATTGTCATCTCACTTCCACTCACATTTCCTCCTCATTCATGCTCATTCTCTCACAGCCCTATTCACTTAAAATACGCACTCACAATCAGCTCTCATTCACACATTCACAATCTCTCCTCACTCACATTCATTTACTCACAACCTTTCTCACTCACAACACGCACTCACATTCCCCTCTCACATTTATTCACATTCACTCTCATACATTTACTCAAAACCTTTCTTCACTCACACCTCTCGTCCACATTTGCTGAACCCTGCTAGTGGCAGAGACCGGCTTACTAATGCGTTAGTCTCCAAGTCAGTCGTTACCAGGAGTGTGTCGCTTGTAACCAGGAAAGAACTGTGTCAGACAGGAGCCCTCAGGGCGACTCCAGCAATCTTCCCTGTGTCTAACTGGATGCTAGGCGATGTTTCTCAGGGATCTGAGTTATGTTCACATAGCTTCTTACACTGAGTTTTATTAATACCTAAAGCTCTATATGAATACGGAGTCAGATTCATAACATTTCCTCTTTGGGGATGTCGTAGGCCCTTTTTGCTCCTTTTCAGGCCAAGAGCACCCAAGGGTCTGGCAATAAACAACTTGGCTTTTTTGGTCTCTGCTCGCTCACGCTCACTGCTGCTCATTTACATGCATTCACCCACACCCCTCCTCACTCACCGACTACATTTTTACACGTAGCATTAATACTCACTTTTATTCGTCAACAAAAGACAAAACTCGAATCATTTGTATACAGAGCAACTATTTTTTTTTCTATCTTCTGGTTACTAACTGCAATTTTCAAGTTCACACATACCGTATCAAATCATCAGCGTTTAGAACTCAAGACTCCGCTTTTACACACAGGAATCACAGTCACATTGGTCAAGAGGAGTTGTGTTCTTTCTGTCTTGGGTATTCTCTATCCTCAGAGACTTTCCTCCTTACACCAATATTTTTTCTGAGTACTCTGGAAAGAGATTATATATTGCACACAGGAATCAGTCACACTGGTCAAGAGGAGTTGTGTTCTCTCTGTCTTCGGTATTCCCTATCCTCAGAGATGTTCCTCCCTACACCAATATTTTTTCTACATACTCTGGAAAGAGATTATATATTACTGTATATTTTAAGGAAAAACCAGTTCAACGTCACTTCTTTCCTCCATGTTCGTTTTCTAATTACGCAGTAGCTTTTTCGCACTGCGAAGGAAGAGACTTTCCTTTTCCTTTTTTTGTTCCTTTTTTTTTGGGGGGGGGGGCAGAAGGATCACCATGACACCGAGTGTTTTTTAGAGCCACCTCATTCTGCATCCTCTGTCCTGATTCCACATTAGTTTTCTCTCATAGTAAATTAATATATAGTACTTTCTTTAAATTGTTTTCAGTGCCTCTGCAACAATTCCGCGCGCCACCGGCACCCACACACTAATTGACCTCCGCTTCAAAAGTGTCCTGCCGGGCTTGAATATTTCTCTCCTGGCAGATGAACTTGTAAAATACTCCGTTTTTTTTTTTTTTTTTTGTGCTGCCTTTTTCACTGTGTATATTGCTAGAAAACTGAAAGGAACTGAGAAAGAATACTGGAACAGATATGTCCCCTTCCATACACAATCCTGAGTTGTATGAGTATGTTTGAAGCTTTCCGAGCTTAAGCTGCGTGTAAGATCGACTGTTTATATGTTCATTGTTGCTCATTGAGCTACCAAACTCTTTACAGCAATAATAGTGAGTAACGCCGTGGCAAATACGAAAGTACATAAGAATTCATGATATTGTTTAACTACTGTCGGGGCTTGTTTATCGTGAAGTTGGTTATGAACTTTCAGGAATACGGTTCTTGATCTGCAAAGGGGTAAGTTTGATGGATGAGGAGTGGCGAGCGATGTGCTGAGAATGTGGTGTTGGATGTGGTGCAGGAGTGAGAGCCTGGGATTAGGATGAGTTCTGAGTGCGATGAAACTCAGAGTGTGGTGCTGATGTGTAGGAATAGCGAGGCTGGGGTTAGGTTGGGGATCTAAATATGATTTGGTTCAGTAGAGAACGTGGTGTGGTTGTGGAGGAGTGGCGAGGCTGGGAGAAATAATAAGATTAAGTTGAGAATGTGGTATGAATGTAATGAAGGAATGGTGAAAACGAGGTTAGACTGGAGTGATAATATAATGAAATTCAGCTGATACTGTGATGTGGATGTGGTAGACTGGTGAAGCTAGGTGGGCTTACGGTGAGGTTCAGCTGAAGGTGTGGTGTGAGTGTGATGAGGTTAAACTGGGCCAGCACGAAATTCACTTCAGAATATGGTAAGGATGTCCTGCTGCTTCAGTGAGGGTGGCTAAGAATATAGTGATAATATAAGAAGGTAATTACGCAGAAGAATGAGAGGAAAAGTACTCAGGATTAAGAAAAAGGTGTATATATGCTGAAGGACTGTGAGGATGAGATGAGAAAGGAACAAGAAGCCGTGAGGAGGGAGTAAGGTTTGGTCAGAGCAAGCCTAGATCCAGCTGATCATGTGACGTCGTTCAGATGTAGTTTGGCTTTACTGAGGATGTTAAAGATGTAGTGAGGATTTAACGAAAAAGTAGTTAACCACTTGGCAAAGATGACGTCGCCTTTATTTTATTTATTCTACCTTTTGACGATTTTTCAGCTTATGAGATATTTTGAGTTGGGGAAGTGTGATATAAGCGTCTTTAATAATCACATGGAAAACGTCTTCCGTAACTTAACTAAAACCGTCTGGAAGTAGCGAAAATTTACGTCAAGAAACAAAATCATCGTACTGCATGAGGTAAACTGAAAAAGAACGTGAGGAAAATGCAGTGAGCAGTAAGGATGCGGTGTAGATGAGTTAAAAGAATACTAAGGATGAAGTGAGAATGAAGTCAGGATGGAGTGAGAATGTGGTCAAAACACAGTGAGGTTCAACTGAGCGTGTGGTGTGGTGTGGATGTGTAGGACTGAGGACTGGTAAGGGTTGGGTAAAGAAGAGGCTAGAATATAATGAGATTCAAATGATTACGTGGTGTGGTACAGGTGTATTGGGGGAATGGAGTAAATGAAGTAAAGTTACGGTTAAAGTATGCAGAGATTCAGAAGAATTTAATGTAGTGCTCACTCTTGAGGGGTGAAGCTGGACTTAGGTTTTATTTAAAATATAAGGTTCAGATTAGGGTGTGGTATGGATATGCGTAGGCTCATGTGTGTATTAATTTTGGATGTACTAAGTATAGTACGGTAGTGAGGATATGATGTAGGGACGTACCCAAGGACATAAAACATTACAGTACTCATTACAGAACCTCAAAGCATTCTAAAAACAAACAAATGGTTCCAGGCACAACAAACCTCGCCCGACAGCAGTTATTTTATTTTCAACCGTTTTCAAGTTATTGCCCTCTGAAAGTCGTGATCTTGCTTTTGACCTTTCACAGTCACTCAAGGTCAAAGGTCATGATACCAAATGAAAGCCCATATGAGACTTCCTGTATCTTGATAATAGTAAATATCTCTATCTTCAACCAGTTTCGAGTTATAGCCCCCTGAATATCTGTGACCTTGTTTGACCTTTCAAGGTCACTTAAGGGCAAAGGTCAAGGTATCAATTAAAAGCCCACGTGGGACTCCCTATCTGTTGATAATAGTAAATATTTATCTGCAGCCAGTTTCGAGTTATAGCCCCTTGAATATCCGTGACCTTGAGTTTGATCTTTCAAAGTCATTCAAGGTCAAAGGTCTTGGTGCCAAAAGCCTATATGGGAGTTCCTGTAAGGTGATAGTGGTAAATACCTCTATCTTCAACCGGTTTCAAGCTATAGCCCTCTGAACCCCCGTGACCTTGATTTTGACCTTTCAGGGTCACTCGATTACCTCCAAAATTTAATCACTTTCTTTTGGGACCAGCGCCCACATATCCTGAAAGTTTCATGTAATTTAATCCAGCCGTTTTTTTCGTAATGTTGCTAACAAAGAAATAAACTCAATAAAAAACAATACCTCGCCGGACTCCGTCCGGGCGAGTAACTATGAATCATGCATTCCGCAGTGAGATTTGAATACTGTATTCTCTTTGGCTCTTAAGATGACAAGAGTGTACCTAATAGGATAATGAGTAATTTAGATAGGGAGGAGATTTGGTGTGTGTGTGTGTGTGTGTGTGTGTGTGTGTGTGTGTGTGTGTGTGGAGGGGGCGCTTATAAGGTTACCAGATTTGCCATTCTAATTTCAGATTAGCCCCTACCATTCGATGACGTCTTCCGTATTTATTTTTCCTATCCTCAGATGATTTTACTTAGCTGATGGTAGATTTTTCCAACTGTATGTGACTGCATTAACCATCAGACGTCTCCCGCACACCGAAAATGTTAGTTATTAGGTACCCAAAAAAAAAAAAAAAGTCCTTGGTCTGCAGGAGTTTATAATTTCTCGCAGCTTGCAGTGACAGCTTTAGGTCTGGTGAGTCGTAAAAGCACAGCACATTTCATTTATAATTTATCGATTGTTGGCATACTTAAATCATACTCAGAATCAGCAGAAAACTTAATCTGATATACAATGATTTCGGGTCACATTTGCCCCCTCCAACCCCTTGATGAAATCTGGGAACGCGCCGCATGTAATGAGAATGTGATGAGAATGGTGAGGGAGACATAAGGATAGGCCGAGAATGTTATGGTAATGGGACGAGAGTGTTGACAATGATGGGAGGATGTGGCGGGGATAGGGTAGGGATAGGGTGAGAATTGAGTGGAGGTGGGGCGAAAATGAAGTGGGGGATCTGAAGAAATGGTGCGGATGAAGTGAGGATGCGAAGGAATGATGTGGATGAGGGTAAGGACACATTGTGGTGAGGACTTAGTGTGGATGTTAAGGAATGGTGTGGATACGGTTAGGATGGTAGGATGGGGAAAGGTTGGTAAGGTCTGATGAGCGTGGATGAGAATATCAAGGACGGGACAAGGATGTGATGAGATTGATGGGAATGATGTGAGGATGGGTGTGAGGATGGGGTGAGATTGTGAAGGACTGGATGAATACGGGTAAAAATAGAGTGAGCATGGAATGAGAACGAGGTGAGCATGAAATGACGATGAAGTGAACAAGAGGTGAGCTTGGTATGATGATAAGGTGAGTATGGGATGAGAATAGAGTGGGCATGGGGTGACGTAGGGATGAGGATGGAGTGGAGATGGGGTGGGGATGGGTTAGACATGAGGTAAGGATGATGCGAGGATAGGGTCGGCATGGAATGAGGGTGGGTGGGGATAGGGTGAAGATGGGGAGGGGATTGGGTGAGGATGTGGTAGGGATGAGATGAAAAATATGATGAGGTTGATGAAAATGGGTTTGGGTTAGAAAGAGGATGGGGCGAGGATGTCAAGAGAGTTTAGGAGATGGAGTGAGCTTGTGGTCAGAACAGGATAAAGTTCAGTTGAGAAAGTGATACGGTGTTGAAGTGGTATGTTTCAAGTGAGAATGTTGTGTTAATATCGTGAGGTGTACAGTGGAGGATGAAGTGTAAATGTCTGATTTTTTATGCAAATAGATATGCTCCAAAGCTGAAAGCCTTTGTACCTTTCTAAGAAAATTAAACCACGAAAAATCATAATTCAATATTTAATCATTTCCAGATGCTTGGACATACTGTTTAAAAAACTGGAAGTCATAGGCAGTGCAAAAGGCAGAAGGAGAAAAGAGCTCCAGAACTGACAACTTGCCTAATAATACTAATTAATTCATGCACTAAAGAGCTGGACAGAAAAAGCGTGAGAGTGTGGTAAAAGTGTGCTGTATATCCGCCGTAAGGAGAGACGAATGCAAGAAGAAAGTTCGAAAGAAAACAGTTATCAGAACAGCAGCGATCAATGAGAGAGAGAGAGAGAGAGAGAGAGAGAGAGAGAGAGAGATGCAACACTGGGGCGAAGAGAGAGATGCTGAAAGAAGGAATGGGAGGAGGTGAGTTGGTGAAACGAAAAACCTTCGACTTCACCCTGTTGAGAAGTACATATTGTAGATGTTGAACAACCCCAACCATGAGAGCTGTACTATACACAAGGGTGAATAGGGACCCAGCACAAAGTAGGATTAGCACACTTAAGTGACTTAACCTCTGTGAAGCTGTTTACATGAGATTTAATGTTATTTTCCAAAACAGATCACGAAGAAAAGATATCAAGAAAAATAAGAGATGATGATAGACTATGATGAAGTAGTGAAAATGGATGATCTTGTACAGAGCCTGGATAAATGAGGTGAGGGAAATATAATAAATTCCACACCAATGACTACAGACAATATAAAGGTAATTAAAATAGACAAACAATCATCTCTAAGTCCGAGTCTTCCCCTGGAATGTGATTACAAGTAGTAGGTTTACAGTCATTTTCTGACATGTACTGCTGAGTGAGCAGGGACTAGGAAGACACAAAATTTGTCCAAGAGTCTGACCGGCCCAAAAAAATGAACTCATCTTCTTCCAGTTACGATTTGAATGCGCTAACCAGTGCACCACCGACTCCGCAGGTAACCTGACAATTCCCTGACTGTTGGCACTACTTATACAAATTTTGAAAAAGGGCGGAATACTTACAGTTAATAAAGAAAAATATGTGGAAGGTTTACAATAAAAGAAAAAGAGAGAGAGAGAGAGAATTACCCAGGACTTTCGGGTCATATCCATGTACAAGTTCCCCCTTAATTCGTTTTTTTTTTCGTTTTTTTTTTTCTTTTAATGGAGCAAGGCTCTGATACCGTAGGGGCGTCCTGACGTCACATATAAGCCCCGCCTTTCTGCCCGCGGACTGACTTGGTATATTTAGACTTCTGTGGGAACGTGGACTGAGCAGGGTAAGGGCGTGATGAGGTGGGGAATAGCTGAATATACATTTATCCTCTTCTCCATGAGGGTCTTTCCTAATCTGAGTAAAACTGTCCGTTTGCAGAAAAAAGAAAAAGACAACATCCTCCTGAGGAGTATATTAATAAAGGTAAGGACAAACTTATTACAAACCAAAGGCAGTGCAACATAGGAAGACGACTGCAGTTTAGGATTAACACAGGAAAAGTTTGGTTCTGACTAGAAACAAGGCTCCAACACAATGAGGATAAAGTAAGAACATAAAGTAACAGGATCAATAAGAAACCAATGTCTCAAAAATGTTCGCTCGAAGAAAAACAATATTGTAGATGAAGTAAAGATGGGGACAGAGTTTAAGGGGGTAATATTTAAAACCCTTTCCTCCAATCATAACTGTCAAAAATGTAATTTATCTGTAGTAGTCTCTTAACGTCTTTTGAGTAGTATACTGTACAGTCGGATTAAGTTCATGGCTTTTTCTTACCGTTGATTATTTGAAGGTGGTCGTTTTGCATGTAACAGGACTTACTCGCAGTTTCTTAATATTCATGAAGTGTGCGTTTTAATGCAAGAAATCTTATTTCCTTTACATTATGCATATAACTTACTACTTATTCATAAGATAATGTGCCTCTGCGAGTATAGTTTGGGATCACAGTTATACAGCTGGAGATACATGGATGTGTTTAGAAACTCCGCTACCTGTTTGTACAAGCTGGATTAGCAAAATAGTTTGTGTTAAAGAATAATTTTGCTAAGCAATGAAATGTGACCTCTTCAAAAACTATTTTCTGTAATCACTAAGAACATTTTTAATGTACTACATTCAACAACGTAGTCCTGCACAACTCACATCCGTAGTCTGGCCCAGAAGCATCTGAGGTTTGAGAATTGAAGCAGATGATAGTTGTAGTTGCATTGCTCGAACCTCTGATGCTTCAGGGTTTAACTTCAATTGTGAGCTGTGCAGGACTTTTGTTGCTGACTGTATACAGTAAAAACAGAAAAAATACCATTACTTTGTGTTTATTGGTTATAAAAGTGTGTGATATGCAGAAGGACCATCGGAAACGGACTGTTTAGTCAATGAACAGTGTCGGAAATATAAGAAAAAAATAGTGGGGGATCCCACCATTCATTCGCTCAAGGCAGTGGTACATTCATAGGACTACATCGAGTAATAAGGCATATGAACTTCTGTACTCTTGGAAATCATTTACTACATTAGGTGATAAGCACATACACAGTTAATGGACACATGGTGATCAAGTGAGCTAAGTTGTTCGACCCTGGTATGTCCATAAATGTCAGAGTCCAACAAATAGGTGTTATTCTACCAGTGACTCATGTAGCAAGAGTGAGTAATACAGGGTGTCCATAAAGTCTCTTTACAATTTAAAATTATTACAAAGGCAATTGATGAGATATCTTAATCAGATTTGTTCTATGTACTCAGTGGTTATCAAAGTTTTTAATCACATTGCATTTGTGTATTTCAGGTACCCTGTTGATGAAAGAGGTACTGTTAAATGAACCCCTAAAAAATCGCTACTCCTCAAGACTTTATGGACACCCTGTATGTTTTGAGTGGCCTGTGTATGTGTGGGGGGTGCGTGCTTGTGTGCGTCTGCATGAACAAAATAAATATAAATGTTTTAATCTCATTTTAATCCCTAAGGCTCAGGTGACTGACAATGCTGACCAAAAACAGGTGTGTGGGGCAACTCAGGTGACGGCCATAAATGTTTTGCTTTACCCACCTTGGTTTTAAATCATTCCTATTTTCTACCAGCATGTGACGCATGCATATAGGAGGTGGGTGAGCAACAATGCCAGCCTGCCCCGGAAATCTGGGTTACACAGTGCTATGGACTCTGATGCCACATTGTCCGAATCGCTGGCTGGCACAGAGGCTGCCAGACCCCTGCCACCGTCTCCTGTGCCAAACTTCCCACTCCTGCAAGGAAGGAGCTGAATGATAATGCGATCGGGAGGGTGCTGGAGATGACAGTGTCGTCATTGTCTAGTGGGGAGATGATGTCCAAAACTGGGAGTTTTAGCAAGAGTGACGTGCCCCAGCCACTCTCCCATGCCTCTTCCTATTTCTCCATGTTGCCACTCAGAAGTGAGCTGACAACCATCCAGGCACCAGTCCCTGCAGACTTCCCAATTACTCTTTTGGTGCATTAGGAGAATCCTCTGAGGAACCAGACTAACGAGGATCAAGTGGCGAGAAGACTTGTGCAGAATGAATGCTACATTTCGGCTGCCCAACCTCCTACACGACACCTATGTATCACCCCTGTTTTATTACCGCTCACGTCGCCCATGCCTGGTACTTCGCCGGGGATTTCACCCCAACCTGGCCCCTCATCTGAGCCCTCATTACCACGTTGCTGACCATGTGGGTAACCACACAAGTCAGCATCTCCTCCACATGCTGAGGGGAACATCGTTCATGTGCACGTGGAAGTCATTGCAGCATCCACAGGCCACGTGTAGGGACGATGGAGACCTCTGTGTGGGAGGAGAGGCAAAGGTTTGAGCCTGCAGTACCTGCCTTTCAGCTGGGTTTCACGGCAAGAGGAAACTTGCATATCATGGATTTCCTTGCAGCATTCTTCACTGTCTATGATGGAATACCCGGCATGCGAGACAAACTACCACTGGGAAATCTTCCTGTACTGGCTAAACACCCTTTCTCGTGGCAAATCTAAGATGAAGGAGTGGTCTCCTTTGGAGGTCGGTAATCTTTATGTGTGACTTAGTCTTACCATGCTAATGCCACACAGAACAAGCATGCCATACAAGATAACTGAATCATGAATGATCTCACAGCCACACTTGTTATTGGGAAGTTTGTATCACAAGACAGGTACCTTGGAATTTTATGGTTCCCGCACTTCTCCTCCAAGTTTAAGACTGACCCCAATGACAGTTTATGGAAAATTCGCCTAACTCTCACCATGATCAGAGACTTGTTTACAAGTTTTTTCCTGGCCCTTCCAGTTGTTTGTGGCTGCCAGACGGGATATATGCTACACTTCATGGTGTACTCGGCCACAAGTTTGATTATCCTCAGTAATGACCTTCACGAGTTTACAGGTGCTGTTGTAAGGATGGCGATTGACAAGTATTTTGGGTCTAACCACATTCTGCTTACCGATAATTCCTACACCTCCCTGGCACTGATAAAGTTTTTCCTTGAACATGGGACAAGATCCTGCGGGACTGTCAGGCCCAACAGGAAACATTACCCTGCCTTCCCTGACAAGACCAAAAGAAGATCTCTCCTAACATAGTAAGGTGGTAACATGTTGCCCATTCAGTGGCATGACAGGTGGAAGGTAAACATGCTTACCACAGTTCACAAGGTGAGATGTAGGCCAATGGGAAGTAGAACCTCAGAAGCAAGAAGCCTATGTTCAAGTAGGATACGGTCAATGAGTACAACATAAATATGTGGCTCATGGACAATTCTGGCAAGCTGACTTTTGCCACTGACTGCCTCCAAAAATGCTGCAGGTGGTTCAGGAAGGCCTTCCTACACCTTCTTGATATCACTGAGCTGAACGCCTGCATACTTTTCAAGCAGGTTGTTGGTGAGTTCGAAAGCTTGTACGCAAACTGCTTCCTAAGTATGAATGTGCGCAGCCAGTAGACCCAAGGAAGCACAGTGTTGCTGTACTGCCTGAGAGGGTGTTCTAGGCAGACTACAACTCACAGCACCATCTGGTGAACCTGGGGCACATGACTGCAGGGAAAAAAATGTACAGGAAATGCCATGTCTGCAAGTACACCCAATAAAAAAATAATCAGCACTCTTTCACCGTGATAAAATTTGACACACCGGGCGAGAGATCTGAAAATAAACTCATGAGTTAACGTGCCAGGTTGGTATCCCTGATCTGCTGAGCCCTAGGTCAGTATTCATGGTGGCATCAGAGGCTTTGTAGCACCGATTGCTGGGCTATTTCCTGTCTATATTCATCAATCTTTTAGGTTACTTAGAGAGTTGAGGTGACAACACAGTTTTCATAAAAATGATAAACGAGGATGTTGTTGCATAACGTGAAGAATAAATCGCTATCTAAGAAGTGTTACAAAAGAACCCGAAGCCACTTTGGATATGAGTCCTAGGTTCGAGTACCTCGTAGTGTGTAAGTGGCAGCATTGCCATTTTGGCGCGGAAATCCCAATTTCTAGCACACTGAAACATCATTTAGCGTATTTTACACATATATGGAATTGTGGCTAATGTGTTATCTCGCGCTATTATGTAAACAAATACGTGCGTTTTAGTCTGCTGAATGCTTAATGAAACAAGACTGCCATACTGCACGACTTTTTCTTGCTACTGAATTAAGGGAAAAATGCAGTGAGTTCATGTCTGCAGCTGATGTTCATTCATTTCATCTAGAGGCATTTCAATAATTTTGTTGGTCATTTCTTTTACATTAATGGCATTATTAACAGACAATAATATGGCTCACCATATATTCCAGTACATTTCTTTGTGGTTAGTACCATGCTGTAATGGTGATTTCTTGTCAAAGCTGTACAAGTTTAAATTAATGGTTGAGAGATGGTCGGTCTGTCCCTGGTTAAAATAATGGTGTATAATTGAGTAATAAAAACCGAGTGCAACAATAGGCTGCAGCGCAGGATCATCGGTGTGAATGAGGGTATAAGACAGCTGGCTCCAGGTACAAAAGATGCCCCATAAAAATACGTATAGGATAAAACGACAGAACATTAAAAGAAAATGGCTGAGAAGGGTAAATGGATATTAATGACTGGTACAAATGAGGAAATAAAACTTAAATTTCCAAAAGGGGAAGGATGCTGATGTAAGAAAGAACATGAACCAGCTCAGAGCCCTAATACTGTAGTATACCACTTCAGAAGTGTCTGTGTTTAGTTGAGTTTGCCATCAACCCATTCGTTAAGTGCTTATGGTTGTCACTGTATCACATCAGAATATCCTAAGATGGTAACCTTGGATGCGATGGGTGACAAGCAGAATAATAGAACTTTGATTTCTATATTACCTAGTGAATAATGCGTTGAGGCTTTCCTTCGAACAGTA
>JAGKTI010011089.1:15045-27117 GCA_018397915.1 Birgus latro
AGAGAGAGAGAGAGAGAGAGAGAGAGAGAGAGAGAGAGAGAGAGAGAGACAGAGAGAGAAGGGGGGAAGGGGCAGAGACATAGAGGGAGGAGGAGAATCAGGTGAACCAACTGTTACCACGTAAACACAGCTTCTGTACCAGGGATAGTTGCAAAGTGTATCAAACTATGAGGTGCCGACAATTATTTTAGTGGGTGTACAGTCAGCAATGGCAGGGAAACAAATATGCAAAGAGACACCCAGTGCACTGAGTGCAAGGTGGCACTGTGCCCTGTGTGCTTTTAACAGCACACACCGAGGTGAAGCACTAAGCACTAGTGTGCGGAACATTGTTTAGTATATACGGTATACGAATAGAGAGAGAGAGAGAGAGAGAGAGAGAGAGAGAGAGAGAGAGAAGTTTTTTTTGTGTGTGTACTAAAGTAAGGACTGACAATCATTTAGAGAAGTAATATAATAGAAAATAAAGTGCAATGGGCTTCAAGAAAAGTGTTGTCACAAAAATGACTTTAGAATTTTGTGCAGTTCCTGTACTGATGTAAGAAATCATCCATGTAAGTGCCTTATGTGTAAGATGTTGGAAGATAAGGAGAACTACAGGTAATAGAAATAGAACTTATGTGAAAACGAAAGTGACTTTGGAATATACGTCCGGATAAGTGTTGGAATAAAAAGCAATTTAGAAATTAGTGGAATACCTCTGGTGAAGTAAGAACTTTGCCTAGTAAGAGCCTTTACTTAAGATTTTAGAATATGAGGAAAACTATGGGTATAAAAGCTAGCTTGAGTAAAGAGGATAGCGACCTTTTGTAACACGGGTATAGAAATGTGCTCAAGTGAAAGTTAAAGTGATATTTTTTGGCAAGTACTGTGTATAGCAGTCCATAAACCCTGTTATCCCCATTCACTGTATGACACACTGTCATTCTGGAACAGCCTGAAGAACTGGACGAATGAAATGAATAAGCCACACATAAAGGATGTGAGGGTTCATTCACGCGAGGGTGGAAGGGGCTGGAGTGGGAAAATCTTCTGGGACATGGGGAAGTGAGAACGGGGCAGCCTAGCCTGGCCCAGGCTGCCACTTCCTGTACTTCCTGTCATCCAAGCCACCGCCTCGTTCGCTCGTACGGACGCGGCCTCGCCACGACCTAAAAAGTTACCTCACTTCCACACCTTATTCCACAACACATACGCTTAAAGATCAGGGGAGACTTGCAGTCGACAGACAAAGGATAACTGAGTATTTTGATCTTTAATCGAATGTTCTCAGTCGTGAAATTACTGACATATGATGGTTTGAAAACAAGGAATCTTGGGAAAAAATGCCCACATCCATGGAAGCACCAAATAAGTTTCATGTCCAAGCTTTGGGGGTTAACCAAACTTAGTGGTAGGCTTGAGGGTCAGCAATAGAAAAATAACTCAAACAGTTTTGATCCGATATTTAAAAAAAAAAAATGCAAGAATGGAGAGGCGGCCAAAAAGTAAACTTATTATTTTTTTAGCTCAGTAGGTCAAAAGTCAAGGTCACAAGACAAGGTCAATTTAATTTTTTTTATCCAATTTCCACCAGACCTTGTGGCAGAGTTCAGGGTAAGCCAAGAATGAAATTACTTAGTTTTGAGAACAATCAGTCGAAGGTCAAGGTCAAAGAGCAAAGACAAACTTCGACCAGTGTGTGTGCTTGTCAAAATATCGGACATTCTTCTAAACTGATTTTTAACAAACTTGGTGGAAGGGTTGAGAGTCTGCCAAGGAAGTTAATCTTCTGATTATAGAGCACTAAATCAAAGGTCAAGGTCACAAGACATTGTTAATTTAAAGTTTTATCCCAATTAAACCATACTTTGTGGAAAGGTTGATGGTACGGCAGGAATGATGGAATTTGATTTTGAGAACAATCTGTCAAAGGTCAAGGTCATAGGGCAAGGTCAAATATTCGGTCCTTTGGCCTTTTGGTGGACGCGGGTCTTGCACTCTCTGGGTGCTCCTTCTTGTTTTTTTTTTTTTTATGTGTCCGACTCTGGGCATAGGCTTTACAGCCTGCTATCAAGGCCCAGCCGTCCTCCTACATACCATACACCTCTACATGTCACCACTTCGGCGCTAACACCCACCGTCCATATTGAATACATGCTAGGGCTGTCTCATACAGGACTGGTGTATTGGTATTAGCGGGGTTATTTTTACGACATGTCGGCGGGTCTTCTGGTAGATCAGTAAAGCCTGATTTAATGAAATTCAAATCCTTAAACTGTTCCCTGCCCCAGCGAGGATTCGAACCTGTGTCCCTCGGGACTGCAAGCCAACTCTCTACCGATCGAGCTACCGCCTGTTACTCATGTAATGCTACCGAGGCACATATGAATGGACACCCTTACTTGAAATGTGTGAAATAAATACAATAATCTTGGACTACTGGCTACACTCCTGACGGGGCAACATAGGACTGAGTGATGGAAAGACAGGGTTAACTGACTGTACTAGGGAAAGTTAGTATATTTTCCACCTGTCTATGTATGTTTTAATTGTTTGTATACTTATTATTTTATTTTTCTACATAAGATACATAAGAAAGCATACTTTTACCTAGAGTTAAAAGAAAAAAAAAATCTCGCACAACTCTTGTGCTGTACGGTCAGAATTTTTCGCCGGCTACCCCTCGATCCGGCTATCCCTCGGGATATGTACAACCCAACACACAAGAATCTTAATATAATCATGACAGAGTGACCAGCTGGCTCTCGGGACCAGCTGACGCGGACACTGTGGACGGCTGACGTATAACCCGGCTGTGTATGAGGGCCGAGAGGGCTGGGTGAGTGGATAAAGCCGTTACCCCCACACCCCAGCTTAACTTGGCGAAGATTTTCAACCCTTTGAAGCTTATTTCTCCACAGCATATCTTCGTGACTAACGTCATATTTCAGTGTTATTTTCTTGCTACAATTCAACTTCCAAGATGGAGTAAAGGTAGCTTTAGGTTAAATAATAGTTGGCAGAGCATAGTCCCTGTTTACCTAGCAGCGAGTGGGGTGCAGGTCAGTCCCCAGAACAAATATAGTTTGGACAAGTGAAACGATTCGACTATTCTTGTGGAAACAATATTAAAAAAAAAAAAGTTCTGAGATCCTTTGCCCATCTGGAGTGAACAAGGAATGGGAAATTGATTGGGACAGTGTATGAGAGTGACGTAGTTTTGAAGAAAAGGAGGAGTTAGACTGAGAGAAAGATGGAGAGATATGGTACGAGGAAGGGAGACCGTCATACAAGTGGCGAGATACCATGTGAAGGTATGTACTGTACAGTACAATTAGCGTGATGGTGCCATGAGAAGAGAAACTGTTCCAGACAGGATGCGGCGTCTTTTACTTACATTCAGAACACTGGATAATACATTTAAAAAATAATTGCCAAAATTCCTACTGTGTGTATATTGTGTCCCTGCTGTCCTTATCAATGCAGCATAATGGAAAGCACATAGTAATACATCAAAATATTCTTAGCACTGAGAAAGAATACGTTAGAAATACTGACCTCAAAGACAACGATACTTTATTTGGAGACGGTAAGTAGAAGTAAAACACTGTAGCGGTTAGTATTCTGGAAAAAAAAAAAAAAAAAAAAGTGTTATGCCTTCCATATCAGAGCACTTTGTTTGTGGCTGTTCCTGCTCACAAAATACTTTGCTTCCATGATGAGTTAAACCCGGACACTTTTTCCTTCTCGAAAAAGTTACTTTCTCACTGGCCGCAAAAGCTGTAAGTCTTGCTAGCTTGAGAGTATTATTACAGTCACTATTAACCCACTCATGGTCTGGACAACTCTAGTGAGTGAGTCAAAAGGTTATCAGATTGTTTAAATGCTTGTTTTTCTCCTGTTTAAATGCTTGTTTTTCTCCTGTGCCCTGCTTCCATCAGACCTGGTTGGATGCCCCACAATTTCTGGCATTTTCAGAGATGTGATTAATAGGGCATAGTACTAATTTGAATCTTAATAACGTAGGGAGATATTACTGAGCAATACCTGTTCATTTCGCTAGTAAGAACGAAAACACGAATTTGTTTCAAGCTAATACCTGACGATTTTGTTCCGCTGACAGCAATCGTAGCAGCCATAAGGCCGTCTGCTCTAACCCCGGTGGTGCTATATGGATGCAATTTAGCCATTTCTTTAGGATAACACCAGACAATTTTGCTCAGCTTAGGGAAATCTTACCAGTTAAAGAGTCATTCCGTGTTGTTTTTAGTACTATTGCTATCATTAACTCACCTAAATGCTATACACACACCTATGATGTTGTTCATTAACCTTACTTTATGGGTCATATTCAAAGTGGCTTTGGACCGTTCGTAACACTTGTCTTAGCAATTTAACACATTACACCTTAACAATCCCTTTTGCGTTATTGATACAAATTAAGAAAACATCAACCAATATAAATAACATACAAGATAAGGTGTAATAAGGAAAGTAAATCGCTAAGGAATAGGTGCTACGACCCCTTCATTGCCACCAAGACTACGGTCCTGTGAGGTTCTCGAGTAGCAAGCCGTAAGAGAGAGGGGGAGATGTGCCATGTAACTTCATCTGTTGGCTTGTAATTAAAATATGAGCTCTGGGATTTGTACAAAGGTGATCTCATAACACGGAAGATGCAAAACTCAGAATCGCAGGATAATCTTGGTTACGTAGTGTGTTATGGTTAGCTTAGGTCTGGTTGTCTGCTGGGGTTAAACTGGGATATATACGTTAGTCTACTGGGGTTGGGCTAGGTTACTGTAAGTTAGGTTCGGTTAGGTTAGGTTACGGTTTGGTTAGTTTAGTCTGTTATGGTTAGGTTAGTCTGTTATGCTTAGGTTAGGTTAGGTTGGGGTCAGGTTAGTTTTGTCTATCTGGGCTTGCTCTGGATAGGTTAAGTTAGGTTAGGGAAGGTTAGTTTAGTCTGTTACTGATATATAAGGTTAGATTAAGTCAGGTTAGTTTAGGGTGTTATAAGTAAGTTAGGTTAGTCTGTTAAGGGTGATTTAGGTTCAGTTAGGTTAAGTTGGTCTGGTATTGTTACATTAGGTTAGTCTGATATGGTTGAGTTAGATTAGGATTCAGTTAAGCTAGTTGGTTATGGCTGTTTGGTTACTCATGATTAGGTTAGGCGGGGCTAAGTTAGGTTAGTGTTATGGATAGGCTAGGTTGTCAGGTCAAGTTAGGTTAGCCTGTTATGGTTAGGTTAGGCTAGGTTAGGATAAGGTAGATTAGGTTATCTGCTATGGTGAGGTTAGGTTAGCTTTGGTAAAATAAGGGTTGGTATAGCTGAAGTAAACGGTCAATATTATAAGTGCGATCTTCCAACGAGGAGAAAATGTGGCGTTGGTCGCTGAATTGGCTTATAGTACGGGAGTCAGCGACAAGGACATGAAGCACCCAGAATCAAAGAAAAATATTAATTATCCTAATGCTGTTAAACCGTCTAGCATCAGCCGGAAGAGTATAGCTGTCATGAGAGAGTAATGGCGGCAGTATAAACTTTCAAACTCCAGTGTTTCACTTTCAGCTGAATAATATCCTCTGGTGTTAGCTGGAACAGAACACCAGAGTTGTCCCGACCATGAAAGGATTAAGATGGCACCCAGGGAACTTCAGGTCGAAGGGGTTACTCCCTCTGCCCTCATATATGACAGGCAAAAAAAAAGTGTGCTCCTAGGATGAAAAAGTATGAGCTCGGAACATTACTTTATTACGGGGGAAGGATCCATATTTTTTCAAGGCCTGTCGTTTATGGTGATTTAGAGCCCCGGAAGGGAAGGGGGACCTCCAGGAGGGCTGAGGTTGGGGGCAATATTCTCGAGGAAAAGTTTGTTTCCTCATTGTCCCCGTTCACCAGCGCTACAGTTATGTATTTGGATATAACATCAATTACTGCAGGTCATATTGTGTGGAAAAAGACTGCTACATAACAAAAAATAATTAATGTTATTAGCACTGCCGTAAAACTTTATTATTGAATTTTCTTCTTTTTCTTCTTCTTCTTTAATAAATCCGGAAAACTGTCAAAAACTAAGTCTTACTGATATGTTTTATAGTCCTCACAGTGAATTCAGAGCCATACACTGCTTTTGGCGGACCTTGTGGATATACAACCAGAGCTGCGATTCACAAACAAATTTATCATCATCTCACTGATGCAAGATTTTTTTTTTCTTCAGAAACCGCAAAGGAAAGTGTACAATATTTCCATGTCTCCTTTCTTTATCATGAGCTATTTGTGTGTGTGTGTGTGTGTGTGTGTGTGTGTGTGTGTGTTGGTAAGAACGACAAAGAAAGGAGATTTAGAAGATCCCCGTGTCTTTGTTTTTACTGCAAACTAAAATCTTAGTTACGAGAGAGAAAGGGTTGTAATCTTGTTTGTGAATCCCGGTACTAGGTTACCCGTAACAACAACTTGCATGCGAAACTGGCCGTCAGCACTAAGTACAGCAGTAATTCTCCATCTTTTTTTTACATCCACAGATCCCTTGTGTTCAGGAAAATATTCCAGGAGCTCTCTGCGGTTTAGGGCCAAGACCGAGAGTTTCCTACCTTGGGTAAATTACCCCAAGTAAATCTTTGTGTTCTATGAGACAATGCATTGAGGAAAAATATTATCACACTTTTTTTTGCTTCGCTCGCTTCGTTTATGAAGGCTTCAGTCTGTTTGCATTCAACGATCTTTGTCACTTAATGGTGGTTCTCCACACTGTTCAGTATCTGGCAGCCTCTTTGTTTAGTACCCCATCCCTGAAGTCACGCTCTGTGACCTAATTCCACCTTGTTTTTGGTCTGCCTCTCGGAACTCTGTCCTCAACGTTTACATCCGTTATCCCCAACACCCGGTTGCCATCTTCCATCCTCTCCACATGCTCAAACCCTCACAATCTACCCATTTTTATCACAACACTAATGCATTCAAGTCCCATACCTCCTTTCAACTCTTGATTCGCAATCCTAACCCACTCAGGTCTGTCATTCAAGGATGCTCTATGCATCCGTCTGATCATTCTCATCTTTGCAAGTCTACGCGAACGAATATCCTCTTCCATTACTGCTCCAGTTGTTGGGCAGCTTTATACTCCTCACACATGCTGAATACAGGGACTAGTTGGGATGGAGAGAGGGCCATTTAGTGTCAGGAGGGGAAACAACTCCTTAAACTTCTTCCAACCACTCCTCAGCCTTGCTACCGAGCTAGCTTCAACCCCACCTCCAGGACACAACAAGTCATCCAGATAAGAGGGAAAATGGGGGGAGGGGGGCTCCACAAACTCAAGGGACTAACCAGCCAGATTAATCCTTTGTCGTCACTGCTTCTGTATGCTCTTCCTTACATACTACACACTCAAAATCAGCATTATTTTGCTGCCAACCTCTATTACCACTGCATCTCTTACGTATCCATTTATCACAAACACTGCGTAAAATGCAATTTCCCAGAACCTTGTGGCATACTGCACATGACCACACTCCTGATCTGACAATACCACTACCTGCCCTTTATATCATCACTTTTGTTTTAACCGCGTTCATTCTCAAACCCTTGTACCCCATTCTATCTCTCCGCGTCCCAGCTCTTTCCTCTGCTGCCCTTTCATTCTCTGTCATCAACACCAAGCCATCAGCATGTAACACCTCCCATGGGAGTCTGTTTCTTATGTCACGTGAGAGAACTTCAAGCACCATGATAAACATAGTCTTTAGTGTAATCGAGTGACTACCACATTCGCACGGGGTCAGGAAATCTGGAGCAAGGGTCTTTCATTTCTTTGGAGCATGAATCAAACTATTACAGAAGCTCCAAGTAATATTTCACCCACCTTATTTTGTGGGGAGTATGACAATGAGACAGCTTTGCCTGCGACACAAGTGCTGGGCGGTGAGGCTGCAACATCCTTATGTCACTTCATGAAGGTTAGGGGGAGGGGGTGTTCAGTCCCTAAATTCCACCCTTTTTCGTCGCCGTTTTAACATGCAGAGATAACGTTGACAAATTTCTTCTTTCCAGTCCCGGGCACATAATATTATCATATCAGTATGAATATCTGAATGCACATTCTTTATTAGTTTACAAGCCAACACTGTCGTTCGAATTGTGAAATCCTAGAGTTAAGATCCTGTTACACTAACATTCAGGCCGTCAATTGTGGAACTACTGGCCATGTGGGATAATGGGTCAGGGAAGATGCAAAAAATGATAATTTTAACTGCATGCAAGGTTTCATCTGGGACGAAACTTTTGCCAACATTGCCCAAAAGCTATAATTACAGATATTCCCCAAGTGATTTTTTAAAAATAAACTAGAATTAAAGGTATACGAACTAAATGTTCTTATAAATCTGTTGACTATGAATGTATAATTAAAATTTACTGAATTATTCCAATATTCAGTGCAGGTGCCAGATGTGTAAAAAAATATATAATCTAAGCAATCTGAACAGTTTCAGTCATTTCCTTGACCCCTTAGCAGTTTCCTGCGTGCCTCTTGGGGTCCCTGGACTCCTGGCTGAGAAATGCATACAACATACCAGTGTATCCTACCTAACTATATCTACGTATTTATTTATCTACCTATATCTATCTATCTATCTATATCCATATCTATCTATCTATTTATCTATCTATCTATCTATCTAAAGATAGATAGATAGATAGATATAGATAAATAGATAGATATAATGCAAAGACAATGGAACCAAAGGACAGCAGCCCGCAATGCAGTACACCTGACACACATTACTCTACTTCCTAAACAAAACTTTGAGTTTCAGTACTCAGAATAAAACTAACATTAAAAAAAAAATTGGATGATCTACTTGGAAAAGAATACTTCTTTAAAATACCATAAGCGTTTACATACGTTATGTAAGTAAATAAGTAAATCGGACTCCCGAAAGTGGTTTGACATCAACAGTGCCAAAGGAACGACCCAGAAGCCCTTAGCATATAACTTTTACTTAAAGAACATCTGAATGCAACAAATATAAGAATTGCTAAAAACCATGCAAAAGCAGTAATAAATGTCGTTGAATCAAACGTTCTTCACAACCAAGCATCCAGACTATTAATACGGTGGTATCTCGGATTGCCACCACCGGCAGGGAGGGGCTGGCGGCACAGGGTCTTCCTAGTCGCAATCAAGCGACTGTGCCGACAGCGATTGTCGCAAACACTGTTCATGCTCGTCAGCGGAGAAGCACAGGTTCGTCCTCATATTTCACTAACATCCGTGGTGTTAAAACCAATCGGAATTCCGTTCACTTTTTCCTCCAATCAGTATCCCCTCTAGCCATGTTCGTCACAGAACCCCAAATCTCTCCCTCTTCTGACATATCCCCATTTTCTTTTCCTGGTTACCATTTCCTCACAAACTTCTGTAACAAGGGTGGCACCTGTTGTTATATCAAATCTGAATTTGCAGTTGACATTGTGTTAAACTTCAGCTAATTTTGATTATTCACTACATAAACTAAATTATCTAAATATTACCAAATATATCTTGCAGTTTATCGCTCCCCCAGTGCTTCTTCAGAACTAGCATATTTGACTCCATATCCACACAGTAGACTGACCTTAACCTCACCCTTACCACTGAAATCACCGTTTTGGGTGATTTTAACATCCATAATGTGGAATGGTTATCGCATTCTGCCAGAACTGACGATACTGGTCAGAATCGTTTAATCTCACGCAATAATTGGTAAAACAACCAACCAGAATACCAGATAATCCTGACCATAACGCCTATGTCTTGCACCTATTCCTGACATGTAACCCAAATCAATACAGGATAGAAGTACTGTCACCAGTTGGATCCTCCGACCACAATCTCATCAAGGCCTCATTAGTCAGTTCCTCAAAACCTCCCCGTTCTGAACATGTCAGAGTGACCAGATGGCTATTTGATATGACAAACTGGGATGTATTTAGAAATTATCTTGCTGATATTCCATGGCAGCCTTTCTCCTTCGGTGGCATCAATTCTGCAAGTCCCACATTAATAACTTACAAGCTGGTATGGAATTGTTCATACCCAGTCAACAGTTCACTGAAAGATCGGTCTCCTCAAAATGGTTTGACAGCAACTGTGCCAGAGCAACGACTCAAAAGCCCTTAGCATATAACTCTAACTTAAGATAAAAACATCTGAATTCCTTACTGAATTTAATAATGCTAGAAACCATGGAAAAGCAGTAGTAAATCTTGGTAAATCAAAGTTTCTTCACAACCAAGCAACTAATGATATAGAATATTCTGGTCAACTCTCAGTTCTTTCAGTTATAACTTTAACAAGTCATCACCCATTCCTCCACTGAAATCTTCAGATGGTAACACTATAAACTAGAAAGCGCTCAGAAAGCGCATACCTCCGCCAATGCCATTGCCATTAAAAAGGATCCGAGTCTGTAGATATAGGTGCCCCCAAATTTAATCAGTTCTTTCTTGGTCTATGGCCCACCTTTCCACAAAATTTCATTGAAATTCACTGAGGACTTTCGGAGATATTGAGCGGGATACTCCGGATCCGGATCCGCCCAAAAATTAAAAAAATTCTTCCTTGGCCCATGGCCCACCCTTCCACAAAATTCAATCAAAATCCGTTCTTAATTTTTTGAGTAATCTCCGACCCGGATCCTCCCCAAAATTTAATCAATTCGTTCTTGGACCATGCCCCATCTTTCCACATATTTTTACTGAAATTCTTTGAGAACTTTGGGGGGTATTGTACGGGATTCTCCGGATAGGGATCCGGCCCAAAATTTAATTATTTTTTCCTTAGCCTAAGGTCCGCTATTCCACAAAATTTCATCAAAATCCGTTCATAACTTTTTGAGTAATCTTGCTAACAGACAAACAAACAGACAAACAATCCAATACCGGCAAAAACATAACCTCCTTGGCGGAAGTAATGACCCTCTTGGTGAAGCGAACATCCTTGCCTGTACACTTGCCAGAAATTCTACCTTAGAGAAAGTTAACCAGAATGTCCCTGTACTAGAACTTGACCCTCCCGAAATTGCTTCACATAAGATACTGACTAGATACATAAAACCCATCCTAGACAATTTACCAGCCAATAAAGCTCCTGGTCCAGAGAAAATTCTTCCAGTTGTTTTGAAAAAGTGTACCCCAGAACTTGCTCCTGTTCTAGCTAAATTATTCAGACTATGTATCTGTACTTCTTCATTCCCTAATTCTTGGAAGGAAGCCAGTATCCACCAATACTGAAGAAGGGAAGTTCATCTGACCCCTCTGAATTCAGACCAATTGCTATCACATTTTCTCTTGGTAAAATATTTTACATAGTAATTAATAAGCACATAGTTAAACATCTTGACTCCAACAATTTAATTAGTGATAAACAGTATGGTTTTCACCACGAAAGATCCACTGTTGAAATACTCTCTCCTGACTCATACCATTCATCAGTCAATTGACTAACATGGAGAAACTCATGCAGTAGCCCATGATATTTGTAAAGCTTTCGACAGAGTGTGGCACCGACCCCAGCAATCCAAACTCCCTTGCTAAAGCCTATCATCTTTCATTCCTCTGATTTCCTCATATCTCAGTGACAGAAAGATTAGAGTAAAAGAAGATGATGTATATTCCAATTTCCACTCGATTAATACTGGCGTGCCACAAGGATCTGTTCTGGCCCCAACCCTACACCTAATTCATATTAATGATTTCTTATCTGTCACTCATAATCCCATCCATTCATATGCAGATGACTCAACACTTCACAATTCATTCACACTTAAATATCCATTCACAAAGTATAATATCTCTGACTCACAACTCAGTTTAGCAGTCTCCATAAACCAAGACTAAACCACTGAATAGGGACAAAATAACAGTCTCACATAATGCTAGGAAAGCCAAATATATACAATTTACTAATAAACAGATATTGCCTGATTTCTATATACCTTCAGTGCTACTAATACTCCTATCTCTAAAAGTATTGAAATTCTCGGTGCTTCACTTAACAGTGCCCTCAGTTGGACTTCTCATGTTAGACCACTTGCTAAAACTGT